>MNPL01008946.1:0-15484 GCA_002081605.1 Tropilaelaps mercedesae | reverse complement strand
GGGCACACCGAAAACCGCCACAGACTGACTGTAGGACGTTATAAGATGACGCGCGTCCCATCGAGCGACGTTTCATTATTGTCAGAAACTGAGCGATAGCCGTCTCGTACCCGGAGAGCCTTATACCTGCCTGCTCGCAAGATGATTCTTCTTGCGGTCGGCAGCGTTCAGCCATGTTCTTCTCCAGGGTCGCGACCCTCGGTAGAAGGGTGAGGTAGGCACTTTGTAACTTGCACGCCGGGAACGAATCTTGAAACAGATTACGAGCGATAAACGTAACTAGATTTACTCCACACTGTCAATAATAAATCGCCACATTTCCACGATGGATCGGCTAGGATGAAGCCTGAGGATGTCCTTCGCCGCCCTTCAAGTGACAGGTTTTGCCGCACCGAACTCCGCAGCCGACGGGAACGTCTTTGGCTGTGACCTTGAAACTGGCTGGCGGTCGACCGGCCGTCCACGGATCGTGGTTTGTGCGACGTAGGTCATCACTATAAGTCTTGTACGAGTTAACTATTAGAGCTGTGGCTAACTGGCAGAGGAATTATACGTGAATAATAGAACTCATAGAGTAGCCAGTAGAACTGTTGCTGCGGAATTGCAGAACGACAAGCGAGAAAGACTTTTGTTTACACTTCGTCAGCCGACCGACCACTAAGATCTTCGCTGTAATGACTCCAACTCGGCGGAATCGCGTTAGTTTCATAACTAGCTCGTTCCCGGTGGTTTGTCTTTAAGAATGAAACTTGTTGTATTATTCTCGGTTGATGTCGTGTCAAACTATAACAGGGGGCGAGGCGAAAATGTCTTCCTCTAGCGCTTCTTAATTTAGCTGCGGACTAAACCAATACTGTCGCAACGACAATGTCTATTTTCGAATGTCATACGAGAAAACACTCACGCATATGGTCATCGCGTTCAACGACCAATTTACCCGTTCCTCATCCATTCACATTAAGTGGCGTTCCATAACTATGAAGCTTCGCGTTTTAGACGACGCTCTACCGTCAGCTGTTATGACGCGCAACCGAGTCAACCCAAGAGGGCGGGAACGCCAGCAAAACAGACCCAACCTGCCGAAGCTACGGAACGGTGCGTTCCCCGTTTTTCGCCGGCGACGCAAAGCATCCCCATCTACCAGCACCGAAAATACCGTCCGGGAAAAAAAAAAACAATGTCCAACGAACCAATCTAATTTTATTCGTATCTGACGTAACGCGGCGGCACCCTCCCTTGACCCACTACTCTAAACTCGAGGGCGCGTAGAGCCGCTACCCCGCGCCCCATTACGGCCAGTGTCAGACTTGCGGCTTGACCGATCGTGTTTTGGCCGCCACAGGAAGGGGGACTAAAAGCGGTGCGTTCTTTATTCACTTAGGGCTAATCAGATCTGAATAGAATCATATCATTGCAGGGCAATGTATCACATAGAACGTATTGGCGTCGACTGGGACCGAGCATTGCAAAGCGCACAGAGCGTCGGAACGTTCCGTGTGGATCTTTTCACAATGGAGGGAGCTGACACGGAACGCCGGAAAACGAAGGTAGATCTGCCGCTTGTCCAGTTCTGTCTTTGGGATGTACGCGAGCTTCACGGCGGCGTATTGGTCTAATATTAGAAAACGCTATTTACGCAAAGATTACGCCGCGGACAATCTCTCTGACGTACTACGGGCCTAGGGAGTAGAAATTGTAGCTGGAAATTTTGACGCGCCTTTTCGAGAATATCACGCGTTTTTAGACCTACTTCAATATCAGGTAATCTGCAGCTGGTATGGCAGAGTGTGTAAATGATTGATTGATTATCATGCGCTTGCGTCGATCATTCGCGACACTCAGACGCCCCCGTTCGTAATGGCACTTCTGCGTGACAGTAGCGAACGCGCAGAAGGCTCTGTGCATATCAGCACACTTCTGCAGTTCCCCGACGCGCTGGTCTACGGCGGGGGCTGATGATCTTGTTGAAGCCACTTCTACTAAACTGTAGTATTCAGCTCAATACAACTGCAAATACATAACGTGACCAACCTGTGGTTAGACTAAGAAAACCATCTAGAGACAACAGTCGCGGGGTTCTTTACAGAGCCGGACAGTTCTCAGGGTGTACAGTTTACTTGGCATGGATTTCTTGATCAGAACTGCCGACGTGCTCCAATCGAAGGTAGAAGTCGGCGACTCGATATTGAGGGCACAACCAGCACGAATGAATCGCCAGACAAATTTGAGAACAGTGATAACTAGCAAACCTCTCTTCGACATCTCCATCGCCGTGTTACTGTCACGTTTAGGAGCTTCAGACTGGGACGTTGTATAACGCCACGAGAGAATTATTTATTCAATATCTATATTTCACTCACTAATTATTCACACCCATAAACAAGACGGTTTGGAGTTTGCAAAAGAGTTTCGGAGTTCTTTTTTGGAGTATCGGTATTATTGACGTATTAAATATAATCAGTACGCGTTCTAGCTGATTTCCAGCTGTTTTTAATTGCACATTAATTTGATTATACGGAGAAATATTAATTTAGCCCAATGGGTTTTCTCATAGCCAAAAACCGTTACAAGTAATATATCATGCGCCAATATAACTATCGTCATTTAATAGTAATATTTACTATTATTATTATTATTATTATTATTATTATTATTATTATTATTATTATTATTATTATTATTATTACACCGCAATGCTATGATATACAATTGAGAGCTTCAGGTCTTCTAGGCTTTTAAGCAATCATAATCCCGTAAAAACAACTTTGATCGTCGCGTTGAACTCCGTGTGCGTCGAAAATCTTCTAGGCCTCTTCTGCAATTTAGCCGATGCCAGCTATCGAAGTTGACCGATGCTTCACATGCGCCAGTTTTTTTGTTGTTTACAAAAGAACGAAACCCTATCGCTAGTAAGTTGAGATACAGCTTGTAGCTTGATTTTACCGTCGCTGCCGCCGGACTACACGTCACTTCACCAGGATGACGTATAGTAGGACGAAACACGACAAACTCGCGTTCTCTATTCTCGGGCAGACCCTATCTTCCCACATTCCCAAATCTTCTCAAATTTAACCCAATCTCAGCCTCATCATGCTGGCACCAATGTTGCTATGTCACCGAACACATACACGCAAGAAAATGGCTCTTCTGGTTTTCCAAAAAAAAGCGCCGATCTATTAATCGTGTGCAACTAACGTCGTTAAACATTTCGCGACGTTTCTCGGACGCAAATTTTTCGTGTCGTCGTGCGTCCTTTCAAAAAGCAGTTTTTCGAATAGCTGTTTTTTTCTCTACCCTATCGGTCCCCATAGGAGATTCGTCGCTTCTTCCTCATGCGCATGTGCAACGTCGCCACTTCAGCATAGACAGCGAAATCGTCGTCTGACCGGTAGACCACACGAATGAGATAACAACGTATCGACAGGTTCTCGCTACCGTTCGAGGGGGTCACACGGGCGGCCGGGAGAATCCGACCCGGCGGCCAGTTTTGCAGAAGAAGCAATGGCCGATACCGATACGAAGGAGGCGGACGATGACGAAGCTGATAGCGCACATGAAGCGCCCCCTTAGCAGCTTCCTTTGTCATTGAAGCGCCCCAATCGCTTCGAACGACAACTTTCCCAGAGCGGACAAACGGTTACAGTTCGGTTGTATTCCTTGTTACCCTAACATGGACACAAACAAGTCAACAAACGACACAAATAGGAATGGTGAAATGGTAAAACTTTACATCGTATTTAAGCTACACATCGTATTCAACATACATAGCACACAAATATCGGCGATGTCGAGGGGAAAGGGGACAGTTAACAACACTGACCAAAGCAAGCGAGCCAACCACCCCCGATGAACTCAACGACAAACAACTTCATTAAACAGCCAAACAGTTCACGACAGCGTCCACGCCTGATCGTCCACGAGCAATCCTAACTGCATGAGCGATGCATAAGGGTCCGTCGTAAGTTGACGCGCAGCAACTGGGTCGAGAACCGAAGAGGTGAAGGTGTTAAGCCGCGACCCAGTGCCGTGCTAATGTCAGCCATAGGGAAGGGAAACGAGATTGTGTGAGTGTGCAAAGGACAAACGAGCGCAGCCTCGCTAACTCGATGCGGTAGCTCACAATAGAAAGGGCTGATGTCAGGCGTCCCGGAGAAGTGAGTCCTGACAAGCGTAGACCGAGAAAACGAAAACTGTTCGTTTCTATTCCAGTTCGAAGATGGCGCCGTCGCCACCATGGGGTGGTCCGGGGATCGTGTGTCGTTTCTCAGTGAACTATGCCAGTCAGGCCATTTTCTCTCTGCTGCTTTCCCCATCTACGAGTTATGTCGATGGCCCGGGGCGAGACACCGCCCCGGTGACCCGGCACGCAGTGCCGGGTCGGTAATTCTGGTTATTGTATGGCCACTCCAGGCCGCATCACCGGAGCCCCCGACCGATGCCGAAGCGACCAGCCGACAGACCGCAACTGTTCGATCCAGTGTCGGGTCAGCTCATCGACGACAGATGGGCAGCTTTTTGATTATTTGAAGAGTCGAAGTGGTTTTTGTAAATCACATAAGTCGGCGAATGCTGCCGTTCGGATGCAATCGGCCACACTATTGCGCGATTTAGGATATGGGCCGGAAACAGGACAAGGATACCGTAGCTTAACAACTTATTGATTGCTTATCGACTAAACCGATCAAATAAATGATCGATCAATCAATCAATCAAAGGGTCCATAAATGTCAAGATTTCAGCAATAGAGGGACCGTCGTCTCATGGTGGTGACAAAGGACCATATGGAAAAACCGAGAGGATCCACATGCGAAGAGGGTCATTGTTTTTTGAGTATGATTTGACGCAAACAGGACGGATGAACATATAAACAATCATCGTTTTGGTCAATATTACCTTTCGTCTTTTTTTCCTATGTCAAGGTTATATAGTTTTTTACTATTTCACTATTTCAAGGTTTTAGACGGGCGGATCATGGCACACTAGCACCTCTGTAGCAATAAGAAGAATAATGCGGAACGGTTTCGCCAAAGCAACTCTTGCGTGGCAAATTATTTGTCGATTTCGCTGTCGGTTCCTCGCACAAACAGATCGAATTCGGCGCAGTAAGTTACCCGCGACGGGCATCCAACTTCTAACTGGAAGAGTAAGCAACGTGGTTCATGCGCAAACCCGAAATAGACTCATACATTCTAATTGATTTGTACGCAGTAGTTAGCCTTTTGAGGCTAAATTCAGTCCAGTGGCACCCTTTTCGCTTTACATATTCTAAATTTGTAGGAGTAGAATACGGTCTCTTCGCGAAAAAAATTGACGGCAGGTAGGTTTCTGTGCGTTGGCCCTTTGCTTACGGATTACGAAGCAATTCTTCTTGAGACATATAGCTTTATTGCTCTGGTGGTATTCAACATACGAGGACAAATATTAAAACTACTTTTACTAACTCCGAAAGTACGATACATTTCCACCTCAAACGTTTATTGTTGCGACAAACTGGTCAGCTTTCGAGTACGATGGCCTAATCGCACTTCTAATAGGCATTAGGTCCTGAATAAAATCAATTGACACTGATTGGTGCCCATCCCGGAGCTAGAAAACTCATCCTTGTTGACGACATTACACGAAATCAACATCAGACAGCCTTTCTATGCTAAAGATTAGGTCATTATTTGCGAAAATTGTAATCATCTCTGGTCTTTATGCAACCATCGTTTTCAATTCGCAGTCCGGGTCGAATATTCCCTAACATGCAGGCCAATGCAGCTGCGAAGCTTCCCACTCAAACACAGCTAAGAATAGGCTAGAAAAAAGCCTGTACTAGAGAGGGATCAATATTAGTTTAGCAAACGGTGCGCCTTCGTTAAGCCGTAAGGAACAGCGGGCGTAGTGCTGAACGAAACAAAACGCTTTATATCATATTGTCAGCAAGAATCAGGTCTTCGTATGGCAAATCGCCACTTCTGCGTGAGTCGCCTCTTTGGCGGCGGCGGCGGCGGCGGCGGCGGCATCGTCGTCGTCGAGAGAATGAAATCCCTTAGGGGGTACACACATCACTAAGAGATCTAAGTGATAGGCTTCCATAGAGACGATAGGGTCATTGTGTGTTGTCTTCTAGATGAGTTCGGTTTTCTTACCGTTCGTCCGACGCCTTCTTTATACAGCGCAAGAGGCGGCTTGCGCAAGAGGCTCATGTCAAAGCCAACGTTTTGAATGCCCGGAGACTACCTAGGTTAGGTCCATATTTAAAACCGAGCCCGCGATAAGTGGACCTGCAGTCTGTGAGCCTCTTAACATATAAATATCCGCGAATGCCTTTGTGCTCCTGACTAGAACACAAGGATAGGCGTCGTTCACCGAGACTGTCTAACAACTATCAAAAAATCCAAAACAAATTTCGAGTTTATTTAAAGACCAGAAGCACTGGCGAACTTATTCCACGCCTGTGTGCTTAACGTCATTATACTCGCACAATCATATATCATGCACCTGTACATGACGTCTTTTTCACATCTAATTACTCTGATCTGGTTTCCTTCCAAGAGATTTACGAATTGACTAACGACGTTTCGTCCTTGTCCGCACAAAATTGCCCCTTATCCTTCCTATACACAATACGGACATGATCTTTAAGCACAGTAAGCCAGCTAACTACATTATGATAATTTCGCGATTTCAGATAAAAAAAAAAACCCCCATCATATCGACTGATCGAACCCTCTATTTTTTCCGTATATTCCGTCAAAGACAGTCCACACAACAAGTATGCAATATTTCCAATATGGAAAGTTTGGCCAGAGGAGCGGGTGTGCATGTACGATATTCAGCATGAAAATAACGTACGCCGCTCTTCTGAGCGTTCGCAATGTACGCGCTCGATGGCCACACACGCCATATATGTGTGTGTGTGTGTGTGTGTGTGTGTGTGTGGCAAAAAAAACTTCCATCACCATAGATATATATGCGTGTGATATCGTCAACTTCGAGTGACAGCGATAAGTGCTTTTAATTAGAATATAGTGCATTATACCGAGGGAATGCTGGGCGCCGACCAGGCCGGTCTTCCAGTCTGGAAGGGTGATTTTGCAACTCAAGCGCGAATCGATATCGAACTTATGGAGCTCCAGGCAGACCGCGAAGTCAGGAACTACTGGCAAACTGCCCTGTCGCTTAGCCGATGTCCTATATCTTATCTGCTCTCGGCCTGACGCGGCCGCTCGTGCATCTACTGCCGATCTGTCAGGACCATTCATGTCCGTCTCACCGGCGTTATGTGGTGCTACCTGTCCTGACGAGGAATTCTAAACGACTTCGGCTAGGGAACAAGGGACAGAAACGTTGCGCACTTCTTGAGTCGGTACGTGCCCGTCTTCACGAGAGGCATAGCCCGGTCGGCGTTTGCGTCAGCTGCAGCCGCGGCCACCGCTGCCGCCGCCGCCGTCGCCGTATTGAGGGAAGCGAACCGTTCAATAGAACGCGGGAAGGAGTCACAGGTCGACAATCGATCGATCCAAACGCTCGAGCAGACGATTAACGAGTGACAAATCCATTTGGATTAGATGTCGTTAGATTTAGAAGTATGTCGAAAAACGTCGACGCCGACGTTCGAGCGAACGAGACAATGGCGAACATTGGCAGGCCGAGCCGTCTGGACGCGCTGGTTGCTGCGATTTGAGGTCGGCCATTCCTAGCAGCGACGCTCTACATTGCGACGTCAGTGAGTTGGCACTGACAACCGGGGCAGACTGAATTGCCCCAGATCGCGTGGGTGACACCGTCACCGTGGGGCAGAAGTGGTCGCCGCGTCACAGAACCGACGGGAGCAGAAGACACGTTTATGAGGCATGTGTGTGTGTGTATCAATATTGTTTGTGTTCGCTGACGCGTACAGCGGTGTCAAGGTTCTTCCGGATATCGGTGTTAACGGGTTGTCTCGCTAAAGCACCGGGATGCCCTTCTTGGCACGCACTGGCCCAAGTACAACGCCCAAGGGGAGACGATGCAGCTCACGTGCGTCAGGCGACTCGCAGGCGCGTCCCACCGTTAAAGGTGTCTCGCTAAATGGTGTTTGTCATTTGACACGGGATGACCTTGTTCTCTGAACCGATATAGCAAGGAGACTCGAGATAGAAGGACACAATATATTTAGCCTGTTATTGTTCCAGTGGCTGAGGAACGATTTGCTGATAGAAGTCAGCCAAGAAGAGGCTGTGGAACATGAGTATAGATGAAGAATATATGATAGCCGATGCTGGGCAAAACTTCACGGTGACTTAAAGGGTGCGCGCTGAAAATTCCGCTTGGAATTTAGATCTGCGAGCCATCTGTTAACTGTGCCCACGAGCCATAAGCTATGCAGATGTCGACAGAAACGTCCGTTAACATGAAGGCGTGACAAGTGTACAAATTTCATTCAAACGGGTCATTCATCTTGTTATCTCGTGTGTTAGTTACAGTGTTCTAAATCCCTACTCTTGTTATTACCGCCATAATAACCATCATTACCGTCAAAGGCGCCGTCATTGTCGGAAGAGTTCATCCGGACAATTTTTTACATCTTTTATGGCGTCTCCCGGTGATACAGCAAACAGAAAAACGCAAAACATATACATAAATACATACATTGTACATATATATATATATATAGGGCAATACTATGTTTGTTTTTCAATTTATCGGTTTCCATGTTGTTGCTCCTCGCTCAATTGCTACTACTGTTACCTGTAACAGCTGGTCACTGTTCACCGAGTACAGATGACGTCCGGCGTCTAAGGCGGCGGCGGCGGCGGCGGCGGCGTCGTACGGATCAAGAATACGATGACCGGTGCCCGCCCGTGGAGAATCTATGGCTAGACTATGACCTGCCTACGCTTACCCCACACCGTGGTGGCCGCACCGATGTGCCGTCTGTAATCGGCCTAATAGCAGCAGTATTAAGTTTTTCGCCAAACGCGATATCGTATCGGAGCACCGCGGGCCAGTTGACCGGACCGCGGTGCTCCGCTTAGCAAAGCGAGCCCCCATCGGACGTCGTAACTCGATATGGTTCAACCGGCAGCTGTATTGTACGCAACAATTGGGAGAAGCCAAACGCTGTCCTGTTTGCCCTGCACAGGACATGGCTGCAGTGTCGTCGTCGACGGCGGCGGGGGCGGCGGCGGGGGCGGCGGCTAGATGACCATCGGCGTGGGCTAAACGAGCAACGACGACACCGAACATCTGAATCGCCGCCGATAAGCAAAAATCAAGACGGATGGGAGATAAAGGGGACAGACTAAAAAGCACAATCTCAACGCTGGAGACGGTAACTCGGCAGCGGATAATGGACCGAAACCCGGGTGGGGTTGGAGCAGAAGTGAGATAAACGATCAACGACAAAACATTTTCATATCTACAGAGAGCGGACGCGACGACAGGTCTACGGGCTTGATACGAAACGAACGAGAACGCCGCGGCAGACGCTCCTTCTTCCATTTCAACAGGACCACCGCTGCAGCTGCACTGTCGAACCTGACACAGATAAGGTCGTCTGTGAGAAGACGTTTAGTTAGGCTCACAATCGCTGATCACCACTGGGACCATTTGTAGCTATTTACGCGTGTACGGCCGGACAGTGCCACGACCGCCGACGTCATGGACGGTACTGGCAGGCGGGAACTGGCAATCCGTACGCCGACGGAAAGGTCGCACTGGTACCTGCGTTGCGCTCTTCGTTGACGAAGAAGGCCCATCGCACTCGTGTGTTGTCTTATTTACTCGGATATCCTGACCACGCGGCGGCTAATGCAGGGATAGTCGGGATACCTGATGGTGGCTAGAAGGATGTCAAACCACGATTCGCCCCCATTAAGGCCGTGTCCTCGTCGGCGGTGTGGGCGCTGGTCGCAACAGAAGACAGGCTTCTGTTTGTCATACAGAAGAAGACTATTCTGCTATCTGACCGGCGAATCGATACGCGATGAATGAGTGACGCGGTGAATGAGTGACGCGTTGAAAAGGTGATGGCGTACGAGGTAGAATACGCGTCTCGTAGCAACTATACCTGTTCGATTGTCTCGTGCGTAAACGATGAATGGAGCTCACGAGGGTGAAATCAAGAGCATTTGCTAGTCGTCGGAGTACACTTCGTCAGTGAGAAAACTCACTGCACGTATTTTTCTACCACTCAACGGTGTACGACCGGTTCGCCAAATGTACAACCTGACTTTCCTGGATGAGATCAAAAAATTAGTGCGCCCTGTCGCGTTTAATATCAAATGACCTTAACTTGAACGGTGCAACACCTTGTCTATCGCGTTGGCCTTCGCAAAAGGCTCTTCCCTACGGGCAAATAGTGCTAGAGGCAGAAACATATCATAAAATAATATCGATAGACGTTGAAACAGAACATCATTAAAGAACAGCCCCCCTGGTCGTTCTCCATTGTGGCTACAGCCACGAGAACACACGAGTACCACACGAGTACCACAAGCGGCTATGCCAACCAAAACAGAGGCAAGTGCAACAGATCAGGTACGTTCACACGTGAATATATGATTGGTCACGAGAGTTCGGCTTGCCTGAGTTTAACGTCAGTGACCAAATCCAACACCCGCGACCGTGAGTCTTATTGCGCACCACCGAACAATCTCTAGGAGAAATCGATAACCCAGCCTACCTTGTTTGAAAATCGGAGCTGTTTCCGACATTGCCCAGCTGTCAGCTCTCATGTCCGACATTTCCGGCCGTTCCGAATTCCGTAACATAACATCAAATCAGCGAAGGGTCTAGAAGATAGCAGAACACATTTCCTCTCCGACATTGTTTCTCATGAGACTAAAGATAGCGTAAACTCGAATAAAATTGGAGAAATCAGTCTTCCGAGGTCAATCTCTCCCCAGCAAAGGTTGAGTTGAATCCGTGAGTATTCCTTGCGACAACTAAAACCACCTTCACTGGTTAAATATCTCGAAGCCCAATAATTGAAATAGAAAAATCGCTTAAAATGCCTGAAGTTCAGCTTCGTATTTCCGGCAAAACCCGATGACATTGACGTCACACACAAACATTCAACTTTACTACTACACGAATTAATAAATAGTAAAGATAGACCGGTGATATGTAGACGAGGCGGAGGAGGCGGCGGCAAAGAAATCGGCGCACAATCTTAGCAAGGCCATAGCCGCGTGACCACACTCAACCACGCACCTGTGGTTAGGCACGGAGAGCTAATAATCCCGTCGACAATAGCAAAAATACAGTGGCCACCGCAGCCACCCGAAAAACCTCCTGCTATAATGAGAGACCCGTGACCGCTTCTGCTTCCACTGCTGGCAGAAGTGTCGCATGTCCTTTGGAATATTACACCGCATCGCTAACGCCCGTTTCAACGCTCCTCAGCGTCGCTGGGGAGATGTTAACTATCCGTCAGCGTCCCGTCGGCCGGGTGTTACGTTGCAAGATTTGCTGCAGTTTATTCTGGACGCCGCTAGAATTTAATCCACGTGAAGTTGCCACAACGATCGCTGGAATGTATTATGATTGCATTTATGTTATCTTATGTAACGTATTGTGCAGATACGAAACGCTTTCTGGGTACAGGCGATAGCATGCGTCAAAGACAGGGGCTCGTGAACGTCGCTGTACTCCTGTCGAGTGGTAATGACTACGTTATAATGTCGCCTGGCTAATTCTGAACTAATCTTACTTGGCGCTTGAACGCAGTACAAGTAGGCTTCGAGAAACGAACGGAATATCCGCGAGAAGACATCTGCACACTCTATTTCGTTGAGCAGTGGTCGATTACATAGTTGACGCAACCGCACCGATATTTGGGGATAGACTGGCCACAATTTATTTTAGCGAACTTTCGGACACCAACTCCATCGGCTGTGTTCGGGGTCGTTGAGTAATAACGGTCCATAATGGACGAAATGAGACAATCTCATGTCAGAAGTTCCCATCGTCTTTCGGAGACTACGATCACCAAGTTTCTCGCCTATCTGGCTAATATGTTTATTACCCTCTGCTTATACATTGATATCTAAAGTTACAATCAAATATTGTACAATAACTCCAGCCAGATATCCGTGAGGTTGCATAGTTGAGCAAAATGCAGAAGTATGTACATTATCCAACAGCGACGTCAACTGAAAACGGTAAAGTCAGATGAGCGCCACCGGCCGGGTATATGCCCGAAATTTTTTGCCCATTTTCCATATAGAGAAAAAACAAACACATGAACCGCTTCTGCGAGTTACGATATATGAGGTACTCTGTCACGACTTGTATTTAACGATGAGGTACCAATGCGTAATTTTCAATTCATTTCAGCATGCAGGTGAGTTACACGTAACAAGACTGGACCGTCGTTTCTGCAAAAGTAGAGAAATGCTCGTAGACCTGTCCCGCAGGTTCGTGACATGGATGAACGCATCATGTCTGGTAGATCGAATGAATTTTGATTATGTGCATGTATAGCGTACAATTCTCTCATTTGGACCATCACTTCTCGATCTGCGGCCGAACCATGGCCGGTAATTAAGTTTGAAGTGTCGACTACTGGAGATGTGAGCATTTTTTCCTTCAAACCGGGTACGCGGCAGTTTTACAAGGACTGATCGTACCAGTGCCATCCACATTTGCGAAAGGTTTTATTCTACCCAGGCAGGTTCTCATGGCAATCTCGGGGGGATTTGCAGGGGGACCGCAGTCCACTATAGCCAATAGAGGTGAAAGGTCTCATACGGCGGATTAGAATAGAATGTTACGTAATGTCCAACTAATGACAAGCACTACATAAGCAATAAAACATATTCCTTTTTATTCCGCCACGACGGCCGACACCGAGCGAAGCTATCTGACTATTCCAAAAACAAATATTATCTAGATGAGGGTAATTTATGTACACCTCTCGTTCATACTAGTGGCATACATGATAATGATAGAATTTTCAAGATTTTATTTGCTATTTTTATATCTTATAATGTTATTCTACATAGTATTTCACACATAATTTGTACATTGCATCACATTGCATTTGCGTATTTGTTTCACACAATAGTGTCCAGTATTCACTTTTCTATTATTATATTTTTATTAGCAAGTGACACGAATGCACTTGTTCCTCTTCATGAATTAGTCTTCATGTTGCTCTTCAGTACTCTGCCTACCGCTGAGTCGGAGTACACACGAAAATGCACAGGCCCGATTTTCAGCGTTCTTCATTGACGTCTATAGCGACAGGCAATACGAAATCGATATCGTGGACATATTAAATGCTAACTGCAGGTCAGCCCTACGGAACTAGAGTTGAATACGGGGAAAACGATTGCACGCCTCGCGCGTTTACATTGCTGTATAAGCGCACACGTAGTCTCTAGAAAGAGTGATAATTGTCGTGAGTTCTTTCCATTCTTAAGATCCTACAGCTTCGGAAGACTCTTCCGAAACTGACAGACTTTTCGGTTACAAAGCGAAACGCGACGCTTCTGGAAGTGGCGCACCGTCCCCCTGTGGAGATGCCTCGGAAATGGTGAGCGTGTGTTTCGCAGCGAGCTTTTTTCAACAACGACGCGCTCAATAAACGTAAATGTAGTTAATCACATATCTAATGACAATTAAGTCAAATTGATTAGTTATAACAATACTGAGCTAATTTTTTTTAATCAAAATAACGATAATTTTAATACTCGTAGTGTCGTCCACAGCTACAGGTTTGTTCCTCACATGTGTAATCATTTTACATTACTCTCCAAACGACAGAATGTAGTAATAATATGAGCTGACGACACTTCACAAAAATTTAACGGAAGTTTTAAGAATACTCGAACCGTTGGTACACAAAACGATCAGTACGTCTATGCAGTGTTTTTACAGGGGTACGAGTGCCTTACTCATTTCCACATTGTTTCCACAACAGTTAATTACCGACACATCAGGCCATAGCAGGCACGTCAGAAACAGAAGGTCCTTGTCAGTCTACAGCGGTTCAATAACTATTCACACTATCGAGTCAAAACAATTCGTTTTTTATGGAGCTGGGAACAGGAACTATAAGAACGGAAGAAAAGTACGCCTATGAGCAGATGCTAGAGGGGGCCACCGGTAACTAAACGAAGAGAGCCAGCCAGCTAAATGGCTTTATGCAGTCGTCAGATGTAGATTTCCTGCAGAAAGTCAACATAGCAGTCGGCCATGGCGATCGCACCTATGTAAACGGCCAAAACTTGTTGGACATTTTCAGTAAGTGGCGGCTACAGAAAACTACCAGGTAATGATAGTCACGAATTCGATAAATTTGTCGTTACTGTCATAATTTCTATGACTGTCGCCGCCAGCAAAATGGCTATGGCAGAATGGGTCGGTGAGTAGATTTGTGTTATGTAGACAGGGGGAGATCTCACAACGGTTTATAATAGGCTCCCCCACACACACACACACACACATGAATTTTTGCTGTAGCCATCTTCGGAGGTGGCGAAAGCCACTATCTTTATGCGAGATTTGTTTCCTTAAAGTGTGATGCGGTGCGGTTCAGTGCTACGATTAACGCGTATGAGCGAGGAATGTCAGATAGTTTTTACGCTGCTCGCAGTACAAGTTGAATGTGTTCAGAGCCATCTCAGTGGGCTGCAGCTGATGAAACGATTTAGATTACGAATAAACAAGGCATCGCATCCGTTCGAGAAATCGTCGTCTCAGGTCTGCTTCAGAAGGCTGTGGACCTATATCACTGTCATCGACCTAGTACCGGTCGCCTTATTCGTCAGATAAAAACCTTGAATAAGGCTCGCTACAAACGCCCTGCTCATTATCCAACGGCATAAATACGTGTGTAATTGCTCACATCAAAATGAAGTCGCTTGCCAGGCAAATTTGGTGTAGTAGCAAACTAGTTATCCAACGTCCGCAACAAGAACCTCCCATTAGTTTGAGCTCGATTTTATAACGTTATGGCCGCTACAGGTACAATCCTGACTCGGAATTGCTTCAGCGCGAGTCACTAATTTTCGTCTAACAATCACACAATTAATCGTGTCTCAACTTATTTTCATATCAATGTTGCTAGCGAGAGGAAAAAGAATATAAACTCCTATTATAGCACTTCCCATATTTCAGCGCATAGTTACACATCAGGGAAATAGTTACACATGGGGGCGGCAGAGGCTGGCAATGGCTTGCCGGGTGTGTCTACCAGGCCCGTTAGTACAGTTGGTATGGGCAATTTACCACCTATCGACGCATTCATGTACAGTTGCTTTCACCCGTGGCTACGCAGCGCGTTTGGCGGCGACTGTTTTGTCTTCATGATCCAACCGGCGATTGCAGCTCAAAGATTTTTACAGCGTTAAGCGACTGTCGTAGCCGATCTCAGCTGCGAGTCCCTATCGCTTCCTCATCCGCCGTCTCCGTTGCTCCGGCACCCGTGAAGACAATGAGTGCTTCGCGCCATTACCTGATTATATGCACTATATATATATATATATATATATATATATATATATGTAAA
>MNPL01008945.1:0-16575 GCA_002081605.1 Tropilaelaps mercedesae | reverse complement strand
TATATATATATATATATATATATATATATATATATATATAAACGTGTAAAATTAATAGGTTAATCAAGTGTGACTGCACTGTGGATACCGGCTCATAGCGCCTAACAAAAAGTATGAATGAAAGACACATATAAACAAACTTAAACGCTTTTAACCGGTGTATAGTTTTTAATTTGTATTAAATTATTTTTAATTAAACTCAAAAGTTAATGCAAACTATAATATCCTATAATTGCATATGCCAAACGATTCTTACAGGTCCTTATTTTCCTATAAGTTAAACAAAAGGCGCATCAGTTGACACTCGCGGCGTCATAATAGTATCGATTCAATTACTTTTTTTAGTTTAATTGTTGGTCTGTGATATAACATAGATACTTCACACCAATTATACAAAAATAAAAACGATTTATAGAACACTTTGTATTTTTCCTTTATTTTGAGGTAAAAAAACACAGAGTATCTGCAGAACAACCTTTAGAAGTAACTTGATGAAGTAATAGATATCGTTGCACGATTAACTCAGCTAAGAGACAATTTCTGTTGTAGTTATATAACTACAACAACAGATCCCGAGTGCTGTAAAAAGTATGTAGGAAACAAAAATATCGACGAAAAATGGTGAATAATTTCTCCTCATTAAGTCTGTTCCCTAACGGGCAGACTAGCCCTGAATACGCCGATGTTTTTTAAATATTTTTTATATCAACAAAAATTTGAAGAAGCGATCAGTAGTTGTAGAATTACCGCCCTGCTTATTTTCGGCTTAAATCAATGTTCTGGCTCACTGGTGCCTTAGAGTAGTGAAGTACTTCTGCCGTCTTGGTTGAATATAAAAAACGGACTTAAAGCTAGTTCCGATGTTAAAAATAGGTAACAAGTAATTCTTGCGTTGGGCAACTCTCTCAACAAAAATGTATTGGCTAATCTAAGATTCGTGCAGTAGACACGTGTTCAATTATTGGTGCTCGTTTCTGGACCAGTCGTCAACAAAAACTTGCAGCAGTAGTAGGGTCTCTGTGTGGAGCTTTGATATTAAATCAGATATCGGAGTGCGTTTTGCCATATAGAACTAGCAATGGGTCCTTCGAACGTCGTGCCCCACCTTCAAACATTCATAAAAGGATTTATTGTCGAGTTTTTTCACACTTTTTCACTGTAAATCTTACGTAGACCAAATTTACCAAAAATGTAGATTATACCGGTTACTGTTCTTTTTAATATTAACAAATTTAACTCAACTTTTAAACTAACATAGACACAAACTGGTGTAAGGGTTTTATTCTTTTTTGTTTTACCATGACAGTAAAATCACTGAAAAAGTATGCGGATTGTTTCACTAAAATTAGTTTACAATACAAACAAATGTTTTTTGTAGGAGTTTTTTGTACATCCATGTATGAACCGAAATCCTGACATATATTTTGAAACAATCCTAAAAATAAAAACGCGGTATTCTGTTTGATTTTGTTGCCTAAATAGCACTGCTATAACTGAGAACATATCTGCTGAATCGCTTATTCAACACCGTCTATTTGGGAGCTTATATTTCGATCATAATGCCAATTACGTGCTAAACAAGTTTAAAAGACGTCAAATATTACCCACAAATAATTTTAGGAATGTTTTCTACGCTGATATATATTTTATCTATGTAGACAATGGATAGAGGTCGTGCTGACGTATGCTTGAAGGCGGTATACGTTGCAGAATAAATTCACAACGATTACGAATGCACACTACAACATTTTGTTCTTTTTGTGATATCCCTTCGTGTCGTAGATCCGGTTATGGAAATCGTGCATTGTATGTCGCAAAACGTTTTCTGCCTTGCAATTTACAAGTACTGAAAGCGCAGGTGTAAAAACCGTCTGGGTCGGCAACGCTTATCCTATGCTTTTCTTCCGGCGGTGTTTGTCCTCATAAACTGCTTTCAGCTGTAGCTGTACCTTTTGATGGCCGAGCTCGGTGGCTTCATGTATTTGCGCGCGCCTTGCAACTAAAGGAGACACGTAGGCGCATGTGTTCAATCGCCGCCGTTGCACATTTACACTGATAAGGGCCGTCCCACGAAAGAACGCCAAAAGCGCTACCGTGGAAGTTAAAGATTAAAAAAATTCTTAGTTTTTTACAATAAGGAACCCTGATCCCAGTGGACCTAACCGGATAAATCTAGTGTATATAGAAGCAACGTAGCAAAATTTACCATTTCAATATTTAATCTACTGCTAGATATTATTCCGGTTCTGTTTAGCTGGCATTAAGGTATAATTGCGACCACTTCAGATATTGAAAAGAAGATTCTTCAGCTTCGTATGAAGTCAGAGCGTCGTAGACTATTTCGCGTTTCTTTTGGTCCTTAGGTATTAGACCCTGATCGTTGACCCCTGGGGTACGGTACTGGATTCAGATAAGACATGCAACTTCTCTAAACCATCAAACGATCCACCACAGCTTTTAATAAAGTTGTAAGGCCGTCGCTCGCCGTACATGTGTGCGTGTAGCGTAATACCGTCTTTGTCTTTAATTGCATCCAAAGAATGGAAATAAGCAGATTCGTAGCGAATCAAGTAGGTAGATAATCATTTTTTGTATTTCTATACTCTTCCTCTATTATTTTCTATACTAAGATATGTCATACTTTTCTATATTATAATTATTTTTTGTAATGGTAGTCTTAGTTATTCACCGCATACGGAAATTAGCACGCTGGAAGACTCTGAACGACTGTTTAGGCGTCTTACTTTCTATGATTTCGTTATCTGTATTATTCTAAGGAAGGTATGGATAGTAAGCAACACTCCTTGTTCAATAAATATATTATATAGATGATTATGATAACCATCATATATTAAACACCCGCAATATAATACATAATAGTGGAGTTCGCGAAGACGAACTGATAATGGACTTCGATCATGATCGAGTACAACTAAGAGCATTTAATGCTGAGTGCTATTTAGTTCCTTGAATGAACTAAACTCGCCAAGAGGGATACCGAGGTGACATAGGCACATTCCGCCGCATGGCGGCAGGCCCGTGGTAAATGGCGAGGGCGCATATGCGGAGTAAGGCGCATATCCACCAAATGCGGAGTTTCAAAATTTACAAACCCTAGGGAGACATTTGCTTTCCGAAGTGGCTGATGAAGTCTCTAACAGAGCAGGACTTCACGCAAATCGATCAAAATAGAACTTACCAATAGCTCACTATGTCAGGTTCCAACTACTGTCGGAAGACTGTGCTAGTCGAATTTACCCAATCAGCTTTTTTAAAAACTATTTCAGGCACTTCATATGCACTTTAGAAGGTGAAACTTTTGTCATCGAGAGTAACAACGGAAATGCGAAAGAGGTCCATACCGCTCGTATAACGCCCCAGTTGTTAACACCGTGCAGAGAAATAGCTGGTAATTCTTCGCTTAAAAGCGTTTAACTGTATCTCTTTTTTACAGTTACTTTTGAGTTACTCTACAGTTACTTTGATATCAATCAACCAAATCTATCGAAAATTTTTTATAGTAATGACACCAGAGATACATCGTGATCGTAGCGAAAATTACGTTTTTTCTCAATTCTGTTGCGTCGCTTATCAAGAAGTACGTGTGTTGGAGACAAAGCCTCCGTCGCCCATCATTATTGTGGACATCCTTCTTAATGTTGACATTGACCAACTGAAACGGACATGTAAGCCACAGCAGTCATAAACAAAGGTGAAATATTGTCATGCCTTAAAATAAATATTGTCCTCGCTTGTTGCCTTGAAAGGTAAGCAAACGTTCAATATTGCATACGGGAAAACGTAGAAGAATTTCTCGATGCATTTCGTTTGAGGATGCATGATCTGATTACGAAAAATATCTGCATTTCTCCCTTAGTTTACCTAACAAATATAGAACATGAGTAATGAGATGAATTGAGGAGGCGAAATAAAATCTTAAGTATTCTAACAACGTTTTACAATCTCTCTAGCAAAAATATATTAGTCCCTGCAACGAATACGGCCAAAATAGGAATTTTCGTGTCATCGGAGAACGATTATCGTATGTATATTGAACATATTGTTGTATAGTGATTAACAGTATTGGTATAAGAAAAACAAAAATGGAACTTGTATTACCCGAAATTCCCTTAGACTCCCTTGTTGAATTAACCAGTTCATTGGGAGCAAGGGGTGAATTAGGAAAACATCGAAACGCTTCCAACTCTCATTTCTGAACGTAGTGTGCTCAACACACAACATCTAACGCGTAGTACAGGTAATAGTGTTGCTTCTATTCCATGTAAATACTTTAACACTAATCCATGTTATAAATAACGTCAATATCCCCTATGGGCATAAACATGCACTTGCGGATGCCCCCGAATCGTATACTCGACTTCGCTGGAAATTGCAGGAACTGTAAAAATTTAAATCGCCTGCGAAGCGCATTTATCACCTCTTGACGTTCTTCTTCTGAAGTTCTTGTCATTAAATATTTTCTGATCATTAGCGAGAATTCACACAATCAGTCCGCTTCACCGGACAGACGTTTTCTGTTTCGACCCTCAGCCAAGGACGGTAAATTGCTGCGCCACATAGGCCCCTGACAAAATCTGAAATTTTGCTGAAAGGTGATGAAGGATCATTGCTGTAGTGACGACGAGTTGAGGGTTTGACGACAAGCATTACAGCATTGATTCAGTTTATCAAACCACTAGGTTAGGACGTTATGCATTCCTTATGATAAATGATATTTGTCTGCAGAATCCTTTAATATCCTTTGTTCTTTGACTTTAGTGGGGTACGTATTTTATTTTCTGTACCAGTGTGGAGAAATTCCCCTCGAATAATTTTTGAATTCGTCCCCTGCAAAGCCACAATGTGCGTCTGTTTTTATTTCTATTTTCAAGAATTATTCCAAGTATGTTACTGTTAGTCTAATTTTTTATGACTTCTGCAGATCCATTTGACGGCTACTTAAATCTATTGTGTAAACTAAGAAGCAAAGAAATTACGCGGTGTTTGTGTTCAGTATCTAGAATGCCATGTAGTCCTGCATCATGTTGTTATTCAGCCATAATAGCCACATGTTGTCTTAAATCATGGTACTTTATTGCGAGTATGTCTATTGACACAGTTTTTCGTAATAGGCATTGACTCCCGTGTTTGTTCATGGTTATAAGGTCATTCACCCCATCCAATCGTCGCCTGTTTACTTTTAGGCTTTTGGCTATCTTTTTGTCAGAGACGATCATCAGCCGTATAATTGCAATGCCAAACTTTCATTGTGAAAATAGTGTGTTAGGTTGTATAACCAGATATACCGTAATCGTATGGCTGAGCATTCACTCTGATGATCACCTTTCTTTAGACATCTTTTGGGCTGGCCATTTGTCAAAATTTCACGTCCACGGTAACGTTTTTTACATTACTTCGTAAGACGGACCCAAAAAATGTAAATGTGCAACGTTTAAGATCGAATTCATGTACCTAGAGACACCATTCGTTTTTCCTCCGGTCGCAAAGCGTATATACTCAGTTTACTGGCTTTTATTATTTAGCCTCTTAAAGGCAAATTTCATCGACTATATACGATGCCACTGGAATTAAAATTTTGAATAACATCGTGTTTGCAATGGCGCGTCGCCGATAATTCGAAATCTCCCATGTCGAATTCTTTTTATATCTAAGCGGGTGTTTCTCTCTAACTGAATTATACCCGCGTGGTCGGTATATATGAACCCTCAGTTTCAAAACAAACTACCTGCGAACTGTTGTATCCCAGTGGTTCTTTTGTTGTGTATTGTCTTATCTGTATGACAATGCGTTATATAACAGATTTTGTGCCAGCTGATCGTTTCGAAGATTAAATCTCCCAGACAAGAACGCGCTATATTGGAAAAAAATACGTGCTTTGTATGTGGCTTGTCACCGTATCTATGTGTGTTGCGCGTAAAATTCTCTAGAATAAAATTCGCAACTAGTTCGGGATCGCTGCGAGAAACATATCCAACAACATGGCTAATCTTGTATGTACATGGATGTTTGTAGCTTTTTTAGAATTTTTTTTCAAGTTAACTTTGTATCGTAATATTATCTAATAACTATATCACACGTCTTAGTTCCGTACAAATATATTGTGTATTATTTCGTTATTGTACCAATTCTGCAGTACGTGTTAAGACGCGTAGGTTGATCTGCAAGGTTAACTAATTGCACTTCACAGAGCTCGATAATTTATGATTTCAATAAGCGCGTATCGTGAATTTATTTTTTAAAATAAGGGATCAATTGTAAAAAAATGGATCATGAAAATAATAACTGGTCTAATAAGTGCTTTATTAATAAGGTGACCCACTTGAACTTTTATGTATTTCTTAAACACATGCTTTGGATAAGTATATTTTTTTTTGGAATTTTTCTCCTCAATTTCCAAGATTTGTTTTATTAAGGAATTCGATGGACGACTACTGTTCTAAGACGGATCAGCATGGGCCGGTTATTTTTTGACCATTGTCTGCGACACTTCTTTCACTAACGTCACCGTTTGTTAACGTCGCCTCTTGGTGATATGTTTCAGTTTGGACTCGAAATGTATTCAGATATTCATCGGAGGTTCTCATCGAAGTACCGTGCGTTCTCCGTGTCGATGCTTCCAGGCAACGAGCGTCGCGATGTCGAACGAGGGAACAAGTTCCTATTGCCACCATCCGCCCTTGATTTGCTCGCACGCCGAAATATTACCTATCCGATGTTGTTTAAGGTGGGTCTGCTAACAGACGTACAGAGACAGCAACCTCTAGGTATTTCGAGTTGAGGCCTTGAAATGAATTGGATCGTGAGTCTAGAATGAAACAGTCGAATTCTCGTCAAATATACTATGGTATATAACGGAAGGTTGGATTTGCATCATACAGCTGGAACGCGATCTTATCGAACCGGAAATCTTAGCTTTTATGTCTTTTCCCGAGCACACAGCATTTTGCCATAATGAAATTCGCATCGACAGTACGAAATCGGATCTGGCTGATACCAAAGAACGCTTTTTTGAAGATGGGATATTTCTACCATGATAAGTTAGATTTGGAAAAATACCACATATAAATCCTTTTGAGGAATTCAATAGAATTCATGTTTCAACATATGTTTTTATTTCATATGATCAACTGAATATATTCTGCGGGCTCCCACCATGGTTTACAAACATATTGTGGTGTTGCACGAACGGCATGTAATTTGCTTCTTACTGTGTTTGTAACCCATAGGTATGTCTGATATTTGCAATAGAATTTGTTCGTTGTTCCTCCTTTTCTTTGTTTGAAAAAAATGAAATTTTGCAGATTGTGAACTGTCGCTTAAATCGGGAGACACACTGCGGAGTTCTTGAGTTTTCTGCAGAAGAAGGAAAATGCTATCTTCCACACTGGATGATGATGTACCTCTGTCTGGCAGAAGGTGACCTTTTATATGTCGAGAATACTGAGCTCCCTGTCGGTGTATTCGCCAAGTTCCAGCCGCAATCAGTCGACTTCTTGGATATCTCCAACCCAAAAGCAGTTCTTGAAAATTCACTTCGCAATTTTGCCTGCCTCTCGGCAAATGATACTATCGTCATTGAGTACAATGACAAACAATATGAGGTGTGTGCCGTGGAGTTATTGAGCAGTTTCTATAACACTTTGACACGAGTATGTCATTAGATTCATTCTGTGGCATGCAGTACTGAAAATAACAAGGTTCAACTTAGTTGACACTTTAATCGAAAAATCACAAGGGACACTGAACCTGCTATTTCAACCAGTGTGCTTTGGAGTTCTGTATTTTGCACTTGTTCTGGGACTGATCTTTGTGAATCTGAATGTTTTTAACAAAATTAATAAAATATCACGAAAAATATTCCTGCGTCAAATAGCTCTTGGCTGATCTAGTTAACCACTTCAAGACTTGACGTAGAAGCATGCACATTTTTAGGACGATTCTTTTTTAAGCGAGGCGATAAGCTGCTACCTGCTATAGAAATAACCAACCAATGTTTTTGAAATGGTTGTCTTTTGGGTAGTGCGAATGTTACTCGAAACGTTTAAAGCTTCTACCATATTCATAAAAGGTATGATTATTAGATTATTAGTAACACATATTCCGTAATCACAAAAGATATGGAATATCTGAGCAATTCATATGTCAGACATCTCAAGGCTATGAGTTATTGACGAATTGATCGGGTTTTGCGAAGAAGCTTTGCTTCCGCTTTGGTGTATTTTGTGTGAATGTACGAAAATCGTTTCAGACTCGTACGTTTATCATGTTTAGTGACCGCCATGAATGCAGTGCCAGAAGGCACATAAACACAGTAGCATTCTTGATTCTATTCTGATTACTGTAATTAATTACCAGGTGTGTGTTCTCGAAACGAAGCCTGGTCCAGCGATCTCCATTGTTGAATGTGATCTCAATGTCGAGTTCGCGACGCCGGTTGGCTATGAGGAACCCAAGGTGAGCCACTAAATTAATTTCAAAGTATGATTAATTCAGTTTTTGTTAGCCCGCTCAAGAGGGTTAGTGGGAATCATTCATAAATCCAAGGCATTCATTCTACTGAACATATAGTCACTTGATATGAAAGTTCTCTAACTACCACAGAGTACGGCATCTATTGGGAAATCACCAATTGCTTCGAACCTTTTACATACAAGAGTCTATGCTCACGCGCAGTTTTTTGCCTTAATAACTAAGTCAAGCGTCGCATTATTAGTGCAAATAGATAGCCGCATTAAAAAATAGGCGTACTTATCAAATTGTGACAAGTAAAGGATAAAGTCGGCGCTGTTGTTCCTTCCCGCAGGAAGCAAAGCTGAGCCAAGAAGAAATGGACTTTGCTGCTCCAAAGGTCGTAGTTGATGAGCCTAAGGGCTTCAAGGCATTTGCAGGTACGGGAAATCGGGTTGACGGAAAAGCGAGGAATCTGAAGGTGGCACCAGCTTCCGAAAGTGACGCGGCAGTAAAAACCGAGAACAAGTTACGCGGAGTTCCGGACTACCGGTGGGTTGGGGCTTTATAGAACTTATCTTATCACTGTATATTAATCACTTTTTTAGGCGCTATGGTAATGGCCATCTTCTCGAACCAAAAATCTATTATTGGCATCTTAAGATTTTCTTTTCTTAGGAGAAACTAAGTGTTCGTGTGAGCTAAAACTTTATGCATTCATTCAACTTTCACGTTGTTGATACGGTTTACACGATAAATTGGTAACTATAGCACGATTATGCTAAGTATGGAGCCTTGGCATTGGTTAGCAGTACAACGTGGTATCTCACATCGTTATTCAATTGTGCTTTTGCTTCGATCGCATTGCAGGTGGAAGGTAGGTCAGATCCGGTTCATACGGATGCAGCCCAAGAAACCGGAGAATAACAAAGAAAATGAAACTGAGTTTGCAGCCTTTGCAGGACCGGGACAAACGCTAAAACCAAAAAAACAAAAAGTCTAAAAAGCAATATAAACTTTTTTATTTATTTTTAAATGCTTTCAGATGAAAGCAGCCAATGGCAATTTGAACATTGTATGTTCAATAAATGTGTATGGATGTGTCTATAACATTAGATCGAGAGCTATTTTTCACATTTAATGCTCTTCAATACTCGCACTGAAAACGCTATATAGTTGCGATGACAGCTCTTGGCCTGGAGCCACACGTGTGGTTTTTACTACCTACGCTAGCTTAGTATATCGTCGTCTGTACTCTACTTGAGTTCGTGCGTAAGCTGTCCTCCGCACAGTAAAAGTACTACGCATTCTGCCCACTAAATTCATCGGCCAAAAACCCAGCCATTTGTTGTTTCACGTTTACAATATGGCGCATCTGTAGGCAGCTATGTGGAAAAGAAAAGGGAGCGTCTTACGCGGATCGTCCGACGTGCTTCACGGTACAAACGTTTACCAGTGCTGTGCCGCAAGTTGTCACTCGTGTTTAATACTAAAATAATGCAAAATTCTACGACATTAGATGTAGTTCAAATCGCAACGACTAATCTCTGCGACGTTTATTAAAAATTGTACTTTTCTGCATAATTATCATGGATTCCATTCGCTGTCTTTGTTGAAAACACGATTAGTAGTATAGGTCCGTTAAGTCGTTTACTTTCGTTATACCTAGTTTAAGAAACGGTCAACTGGCTGACACGATGGTTCGAACCTAGTCCCGTCTCGGTAGTAATAGTCGCAATTATGTAAGGCTAAGGAAGTTCTGCGCGTAAGTTGGCAGGATGGTCACAAAGACGTTTCAGATCTATTCAGTGATATTTAGCCATGGCACATAGAGACAGCGAGTGTTGGCGGACACGACATCGGCGACAGACGACCTATGTCAGTCATTGTTTCAGGAAGAGTAGAAAGTTTCAATTAAGAATTACTTAGAAGTATCCGAACTTCTCAAGTATTTTCGCCGAGTACTCTAACCTGCATGATAAACATATGCACCTATAATAAATATATATGAAACAATCACATTTTAAATTATTCATTTCGCATGTAGCTTGTCGATTATTTCACAATGTTTACTTTTCTGAGTTTGCACGTTCTGGTAGAATGTAGGCTAAACTATTTTTCTGGAGATTTCGGCCCATTCTAGCTCAGAACGCCGCTTCCTTTGACTTTGATAAACTTCAAAAAGCTGCAAATAGTTAAGTCTACGAAGTATGTGTGTCACCACACAGGTTCGAACCAGCGCCTAACGGTCTGGCAGGATGTAACCTACGGAAATTTAACTAGCCATTGTACTTCCACTCTTTTTTTGAGACTAACTTCCAAGCTACGTTGAATGATCATGGTATCTTTTTCGTATTGCCTCGTAAGACAGACCCCGTTCGCTTCCTCTCCGTGCACCCGTAGAAGTTTATATTACTGGTCATAAATGTATCTTATAGCCATAGGGCGTAAATTTCAGTTTTTAGTCACACAGATCAGTGTAGTGTCGCGCTTGGTGGCTTGGTGCATTTGTATGCGCCTCGCGATCGGAGGAGACACGTAAGTGCACGGATTCGATCCCCGCCGGTGCACATTTACATTTATATGGGGTCCGTCTTACGAAATAATGCAAGAACTGCTACCGTGGACGTTAAATGTTGGCTGATGGTCAGCCCTAAGAAAAAAGATCAGTGTAATAGAAATCAATATTACTTCTAGAAAAACGAAATAAACATTATTCAAATTTATTGTGACGTATAGGTGGATTCTTTAGATAATATCGATTTCACCTAAGAAATCGGAGCGCACACTCAGCTCCATTACGTGAGATTACCTTACGTTCGACAGCTGGTAGCTATGCAACTATATTAACATTCGAACGAAAAACAATCTCTTCTGCCTCGTAATTTAAAAACTTCCCGCCACTCGTTACCCGCCGCGGAAGGGGGACAGCGCCACATTCGCTTGCGACATCCGTTGTTGTGGCTGCTTCGTGGAATGACGTGGCCGCCTGGTGGCAGCAGTGAAGGTTGGTGCACGATAGTACCACAAGCAGCTCGTTCTGACGAGCACAGCAAGCGGCCTGCAGACCGGCCTCATTCAGCTGCTGTTATTCGCCGAATCAGGTGTTGTTGTCGACGGCGTAGCTCTATACGCGATCGAATAGGTTTTTCTTTTGTTCTACCTTGCGGTGATTTGGCAGTTGTGCTCGGATTCCTTCGTGGACAGGATTAGTGTCCAATATGCCTGCGCCAGCTTCTTCGACCACGGTGGGTGCCGGGGGTTCCAGCCCCCGAGCCGGTCCTTCATCGACACTGCGGCAGCGTAAATCCGCTGGCGTAAACTCTCCCGCAGGTAAAGTTTGCATAACACGCTTGGAAGTTGATCATCAAAGTAAAACCGGACAGAGTACATCGTTTGTTGGCATTAGCCGAAAAATAGAAAGGTTCAGCTAGAAACAACATTTTCGAAGTGCCAGTGTTTCCTGGTAGATAACTTCGGCATAATGAATGGTGCTACGGTGACTGACATACTTAGGAGATAAGCAGGTTCGAGAAGTGGATCATCGCTCCGAAGTGCTGCACCGTCTTTGTCTTTGTCCGGACCCACGTAGACCGGGTGGCGTGATACGTTGTTCGAAACGTCTTTAGTTTGTTCTGCCGTCGACTACAGCTGATTTGTGTAAACAAAATCTGATGTTGGAAAACTGAATTTTTAATGAATTTATAATGGAGCGTCGGTATCCGGCTTTGAAGATGTGTACGAATAGTACTATTGTTGTTATCATTTGAATTTCCCTGCTGAGCAAAGTCGACGTCCATTTTGAGTAGATTTTATACTTACGAACTACTTTGATTGGCAAAAAAAACTACGGTTACAAAGACTAAGATTGGTTCTCATGAAATTTGCACATTGGCCAATTCGAACTTATTCACATAGCGGATCGCACAAGTCATTGGTAGCCTTTGACTCGGAATTTTAAGGTGAAAATGATCGTGTATAGGAGTTTACAGTTAGAAACATATTTAGAGTTCGATGTACACCGATTTTTAATGAATTATTTTCGTAAAGAAATTGATAAATTACCCCACTAGCAGACATTATGTTTACTCGGTTACAAGTAGGACAAAGTGATTGGTATTTGCCAATGAAAAATATCATAGGAAAACATGTTAATTTAACGCCCTTTCGCGCTCGATGTTGAGAACACCTTTTACCAGTTCTTACCAGTAAGGTTGTTTTTATCTTCACGGTTCTCTAAGGACCCCGACGTCTATACAAGGATACAGTATAAAATCCTGTATAGGTGTCCATAGAAGCTACTTATCAACCGTAATCATTCTTTAAGTTGAACCATACTCTAACGTGTTTTACTGTTGTCTTTGGATTTTCATTTCCTTTTCGTATGCCTGTTTCACAGCTCGGCCTTCCCGTCCACCAGCGAACTCTGGAGGTATGTGGAAGTTCTACACGGACGACTCCCCCGGCTTCAAAGTCGGACCCGTGCCCGTGCTTGTCATGAGCGTGCTTTTCATCTTCTCCGTATTCGTACTCCACATGTACGGCAAACTCACTCGGGCCTAGGCGGTTAAAATGTCCGCAAAATGTGACAAAATGACCAATATGACTTCATTCGACGACAATGCAGCATAAACACACAATTATACACAGACACACAAACACACCTGTGAATACAAACGCATTCCAACTGCGACGAGTCCGATTAAATGCCTCAACCGTTCATCCGCCCCAGTCCTCGATAGATCGTAATGTTGAAATATGCCTCCACACCTAGTAATTCGCCGCTGAGATTTTTATCATAATAGCTGAAGCAAAAAAGCGACGAGAAAAACTAGAACGTTGAGACTCGGATTGGCCGGACATTCTCATTTTGTTAGGGTTTTATTAGTGGATTGCGCGGTCGAGAAGCTTGCGATAAGGTCGAGCTCTGGCACAAAGCACGTAAATCACCAGAATCGGCCATGTCTCTCAGGAGGCAAACGGCGCCTGCTGTTTACTTCCGTAGTTGCTCTGCTAGCGGACGAGCACATGCTTCGTTCTTTATTCGTACCATAATGGAGCATGTTGACAGGATGAAGCGATGCACAACAAACTCGCTGGTTGGGTTTGTATGGGGGGCTCGGATGCGAAGTCGTTTGCAGAAAGCGACGCTGTTGGTCAATAGGACGGCCGAGCAGCCGGCTTTCCCCTGGAATGAATGGCGTCTACAGGATGAGATGAATATGGAGCAGAAAAATTAACTGATGTGGAAGCAGTTACGCGAATGAGAAAAAGGGTTATATATATATATAATACGGTTAGGTACTAATGAAAAATGCCAATGCAAGGATGCGTAGGTGCGAAGAATGGGAAGTTTGGTAGATAAATGTACTCCAATGTATTGAACGATTTGAGGAGATGAGAAGGTTTACTTAGGGGACGAAGGCAAGATGCACTGGGTCCATAAAACTATTGTAAATTGATATTTTAACTTATTTGAGGGTAGACACTGTAAAGATACTTGATGTGCATTCTCGAGACTTCGCGGGAAGAATAAATACAGAGTGGTACGATGATTACGATCTTTATAACGTGGTTGTGTTGTTTCTGTATGCCGGTGTGGGTTTTTCCCGCAATTTAAGTGCTCATATAGCTTTAGGTGGGCATATATTGTCTGGGTTCATAGGCAGTGCCGTTATGGTTTATAGTTCTTTGTTTCTTCTTTCTTTGCATTTTTTTTTCGTTTACATTATTTTTTCTTTTAAATTGTTCACATCTTAGAGAACGTCATTACTTGCAAGTACTGCACTCTTATGCTACTATAGTGCATCGCCTCTAGAGTCCGTGTATAGTTCACATTGAATACCTCCTCTATATGCACACCTTAAAATCAAATATGGCAATATACTGAGCAGGGTTATAAAAAAATCCAATAGAACCAGAGATCTGTCCATAATCAAGGCAAGAGTAGATACTAATGCGAATGTTCGACGCAGCAGAGTTGTGTTGAACATTTAGGATTCACTTGTTGCCTCTAAGAATAAAGATTAACGTATGATCAAAAGTCCCCAGAGAATCGATGCGTTTCAGTTTTCTTACTAATTTGGGAAAATGAGCATTTACCAAGTAATTACCATAATCTACATGATTATCTATTTCTACTCATCACTTATTTGCATGTACTTCAAAATACTTCCAAAATTTATTACAATTTATCACGGCTTTTTTCGTTTATGATGTAATGCTGCGTTACAAAATTTCGTGTATGTCCAAATTTAGAGTTCGGGTTGTTTTGATCACCGTGCAGAGGCAATGATAAACAAATATAATTTTTTTGCAGTACTAAATTCATAAACAAATATAATTTTTCCTTACGGTGCTACTACTATGCGTCAGATGCTCCGGTGGCACAATGAAGGTCGACATTGACCGGGAATGATGGCGGCTAAGCGGCAAAGCGCGAGGTTAGAGTCTGGACTATACATCAGTTAGAAATGACTACTTATTAAACAAAAAGTTTGTCACCTAGTGAAACGGTGCATGGGTTTCCTATTCGTTAAACGTCTAAACCGACCTGAAACGATGGCTCTTTTTCCTAATAATTAACGTTGATTTCCAAAGGCGAACCGTATCGGATTCAACTCTCCCTTTGAACTACTGGATACTCTTTATTCTCTCAAAAACGAACCTTCAAAATAGAGATTGTATGTCGCTACCATAATCCAGAACACGGTCGCAATCAATACAGAAACCGGCAATGGTAACTTTCAGCGAATACCGTGTTCCCTACAAGTATTGATCAAAAAGGTTTGAAAGTTTGTGTTTCTTCTGTTTTTGTTGTATGCAAGTAAAAAATGTTTTTCCTTTATAAAAAAGGTGTTAAAAAGTTTAAATAATCACATATCAATGTTTATGCTTGTCTTCATTCATAAGCCAGCCTTAATTAAGGTGACTTGCATCAGCTCTATTCCACGAAACCGAAACTATGCTCATATAGGTTCGGGAAATCGGGAACGGAATAAAGTTAGTGAGCATTATGTTAATTTATCATATGAATACTGGTCTGCATTTATTTACAAGCCACTGACGTGTTAAATACAGATATCACAAGTTCTCTTCTGGCAACATCTGGAACTTCATTGTAATACTAAATTACAAGACATTACGACACCGACCTGAAAACGCGTTGTCTTTTCCAATTCATCCCTTTAACTAGCACGCATATGCATTATCTGAAAATGCATTTTTCATTTTCAAAAACAATCTCCATAACATCCTGCACTATCAACAAACGATTTTATGGCGCATATCGAAGCAAGCAAAATTACAAGCATGACAATAGCTTATGTGACTAAAGTTACTGTATTGCAACCATCGGTGTATTGTGATACGTGACACAGCATTGGATATATATATATATATATATATATATATATGTCAACTTGCGTATTGTCTTAGGAAACTGATGATCTTGCTAATAGTGGCTTATCACTATCCGATTACCATTTTTCTGGCCCAAGCTGTCAAGCTTCCTAATTAGTGATCTACGGAGAATTTTGAGCCTACCCTTTTATTCACTTTTTTTGTTGTGATAAATGCCGAATGAAAACGCACACTGCAATTAGTCTCACTTGTTGTCTTACGACTTCTCTTGGAATTTCAAGACAGCTGTTTTGCTTAATGAAAATAATTGTGTGCCCAACCTGACAAGTATCTGAGCTGGTGCCTATAAAATGTTATCGCTATGTTATGACAAAGTTGAAGTTGTTTTTGTAATGTTGTGTGTCGACCTCGAGAGGCACGTTTTGGATCACTTTTGTGACAGATCTAAATCCACAGATTATGAGTTTCCCACTGGGCATCATTCGTTACTTTATCACTTTAGAGGCGGAGACGTGAAACCAATAAATATAGCGTCATCATTTACCCAAAACGAAGGTTTTGATACGGCGTAGCACGTGTATAAACAATTCCTCCATTAACATCTCTAAGGCCCCACTCATTCCCCGGTCTACATAGAACAACCGACAAAAATCTCACATTTTAACCCCGTCTAGTTACGTCGCCTTCATAATATACTCTCTTTCTCTCTCTTTATATATATCTTTATATATATATATATATATA
>MNPL01008944.1:7982-18056 GCA_002081605.1 Tropilaelaps mercedesae | reverse complement strand
TATATATATATATATATATATATATATATATACGCGTGACACTTATTTTTCGGAGATCTTCTTCTGCGGTGGTTTGTCACCGTTAGGTAGGTAGGCGCCTTCCATCCTAGCGTGTCATTTGCGTAGAAAATACAGCGTTGAGACACGCGTAAGACGCATAAACGCGCGGCCTCTTCAATCCAGACACAGTTCATCCCTTCATAAGGGCGAGGTGAAACCCATTGGACAAGCATAATGCGTTCAGCGACCATCGACAACGAGCAACAAGCGCCAACGAATAACAACAGACCGCGGATGCCCAAGTCGGCCGGGGTTCCATACAGATCTCGCTTGATAGCTGCTTGAATGGTCAGACAAACGGATTTAATGGAGTGGCAAAGCCATTGACGGGAACGCGAGGAAAAATTGAAGATGTACGTCGTGGATGAGTCTCGAGGAGCAGAGCGAGACTTGATGGCTTTCGAGGGCAAAGCGCTTCTTGTTGATGCTCGAAGGGAAATGGGCGCCGCGCACAAGAGTTTTGCTCCTTCCGCTCAACGAATACTGATATACGAAAACACAACAAAAGCTTCTCTTAGCAACGATAAAGTAATGAAGGGACGACCAGTTTTATCCGTTCGATTTCCTTTGTTCATCGAATATGGCTGATTCTAAGCCTAGCCCGCAGTGCGGTAGGAACCCGATAGCGGGTGTACAGCAAAAACGTCCCGAGTTTACCGGCCTGCCCTCAGATTTGGACATTAAGCCTGTCAAAGCCTAGGGTCTGGTTGTGCACACAACTTCAACGGCGTCAGCGTGTCGGGGCGAAATAAAAGAAGCAGCGTTTGCTCTTGAGTGTGTTCGTCGTGTAGATACACAAAAACGGTTATCTTTATCATCAAGTGGGTGCCATGCTGACTCGTGTCGTAGTCTCTCAAGCAAAGCCATAAGCACCGGAAGTGCTGTAGACGTATCAAGTGACCTAAAGTAGGTAAGATTAGGCCACTTGATAAATCCTGCCGATTTGTTTCTGGCTGGCAAACGGCGGTGCATTGTGCTTAAGGCATCTGAATCACAATCATATCGAAATTTAACGGACAATTTGGGTCAGCCAGCCTTAATTCACTTGACGGCTGTCAGAAAAACGCTTAGAAAAACGCTTAATCCGCTTGTAAAATTGCCTGAAGTAACTGAATACGAGCGGGTTCCGATGGTAGGCAAGAAAGCAAGCAACTTTCTATCTAGAACCTTTCCTGTAGAACCCTTTCCTGTAGAGTATGGAAGGGTAGCTTATCAAGTTACATACCTATAAATCCTGTAATCCATAAGTAACGAAAAGGAACGCTAATGACATAGGCCAGAGATTAGACCAGAGATTAGGCCACATAGGCCTACTGCCAAATGAAGGGACCCCGGAACGTAACATTTCCAAAAAGTGCCACAGCATTTCGATGTCTTGACAAGTCTTCAATATCTTCAAAGCCAATGTCCTAGAACGCTGGCAGATGCTTGCGAATTTGGCTAAAAGAGTTTACGTCTGCAACTTTGATATCATCAAAATCGAGAAGATGTTCGTTTTATGCCGTTTTATGCTCTGCCCTGTGGGCTGTATACAACTTGGCCTTTTCCTGTCCAACGGGAAATGTACAATCATGAATCGCCCATGCGTGCTGGCCTACCTGGAGATTATAGTCTGCAGCGCTCTGTGGTAAGTGTGCCGGCGCGTGCGTTCGTATGCTGTGTAAACTGCGTGACTGGGCCAATTGCCGTGCGCGTAGGGGTGTCCGGTCGAGGAGTGCCTGGGCGGCTTTACGGATTAGCTCTTCGGCTTCTTCGGTATCAGCGCTACTCAAATCGTTCAGGTTACCTGCGTTTGACACACACACACACACACACACACGCACACACACGTTACTTAGCAACTCACATCGCCGTCTTTAGGGTTGAACGCGTTTGTGCTAACGTAAAGTCATTTTCGGTCAGCCGTTGGTACAACCGCAACCCGTTGTCCACTGTCGGAGTTAGAGTTCCGGAACGGCGGCCGTCTTGTAGTAAACCGTTGTCTAGCAAAGCTAGCTAGCTTAGCACTCCAATCATCGGAACTTGTGCCTGTCAGAAGCAGGCCTGACCCTTCTTACGAACGATTACTTTGCTCTAGCCGTTGAGCACGTAAAGCACTGCGGCAGACGATCCATTCAGATGATCAGCCAAGCAAAGATAGCAAGACGGAATTTACTTAGCTCAGAGGACAGGAGTCTACGATAAACTTGTGCGCCTTTTCGCCCACTCGAGCACAAAGGCAGCTCAAGCCATATTCAACCGGAACGAATTGCCGTTCAAACCCTAAGATTAAATGTGAAATTTAAAGTTAAATGCGACTAACGCAGAATATTTTCCTGAAAATAAGTGTTATGGAGACTACTGGTAGAACCCGATTTTTGAATGTTGTATCACTGTAAAGTGTTCTTTCGTTAATATAATTACGTGTTATTATAGTTATAACTGTTGTTATTAATATTTCTGTTAACCGAATTGTTATAGGTAATATAAGTAGCTGAGCTTATTTTATTTCACCCTTTTTTTAGGAAATAAAGGTTTTAAATCAACGGGCTTATATCTTCTCTTCTAGCAATTTCCAGTATCGCACTTTGCAGCAAACGAGCCACCTGTATTTCCTAGCACATTATCGAACTATCCTTTTTCGCTTCGCCCGCTAAGTAATCCTGATCTGCTCTGAACAGTCGTCGTAGTCGATTCGATTCCATCCCATCTGGCGGTTGTCGGCTATCGGTTGATCTGCGGCTACACATGACTTTCATGTAAAGTCCAAGTCTATTTCTCCTAGAACTACCGATTGTGCCGAGCAGCGCAGTGATTCTGCATTGGGTATTTGGTAGCCGTGTGCTTGCGTCGACAACAAGAGACCGCTTTCTCCGTCTTCACTCTGTTGTTCTTTTAAACTCAGGGGGCTGAATTTCTTCGACAGTCTTTGCAATCAGGTTTAGATGTCTCTTGCACACCATTTCCGAGCAGTCAGATCAAGCTAGGCGTCATTCTAGCTTCGTTGTAGGGGACACGTTGAACGTGGACATGACATCCGGGTCAGTTCCGCGATTTTACACCATTTTCTCAAGGGTAAAAAAACGAAAACGATAGAACATGAAGAACAAGTACTTGACATAGGAGCGAAGAGGGCGGGTGTACCTGTCGGTTCGTGTCAGGTCACCGGGGGGCGGAGGGAGCCAGCCCGTCATCCCATACAGGCGAGCATACGTCGACGAGTTCAAATAAATACGGCGGGCACGGCGGAACGATGCGTTATGTCGGGGTTAGAGCAGCTTTGCTTGTTGACTGTCGATTTGCCGTTGTGCGACTTGCCTTGCGGACGGAACGCGCCGTCTGTCAAGCGTTCTAACATGCAGAAGTGAATTAAGGAAACAACGCCGGCTAGAACGACGAAGGCAATCACATAAGAATAGCAAGGTCTTTGTTTTGTCGGCTTGAAGATCGACGGACGAGAACCGAAAACGAACGCGCGCGTATCTCGGGTCAGGGACGGGCGCGGGGGCCGCCTACCATGGACTAAAGCAGAAGCAGAGGATTGGGACGGCACGGTCAAAAGATAGGCGTATATAAGCGGCCTGGCTTTGTTGGTGGCTGACGGGCAAGAAAATGGAAGCGAATAGTCTTCTTCGTCGTTCACTATATCTGGAAAATGTCCGTGGCTTTGGAAATTTATGATAACGCGGGTACCGCTGGTTTTGCCCTTCCTTTTTCCCTTCCTTTTGCCTTTCTTCGTCCTTCTTGTCGGCTTGACGATGCTGCAGTCTCTTCTGTCGTTGTTGATAGTGATGACAACGATGAGGTTGTGATATTTGCAACGCAGCATTCTCTTCCTGTCTCATTCCTCTCGCTCTCTTTCGTTCTCCTTCTCTCTAAGTCTCGTTGTCCATCAGAGGTTGTCGCCTAAAAGGGTTCTGGCAGGCTTCCTGGCATCTTGATGTTTGTTAGGCTTGCTTGCTTTACTGCGAGTATTATGAGGTTGCTTGTGGCCATTGCCGTCGAAGGACAGCAAAATATACCGCTGAAGCAAAACAGAGCGGTGCCAAACAGGGGTTGGGATTCGGTACAGGGAACGCGGAGGGGTAGGCGAAGGGCGAAGTGCGGGGCTCAGCGAGAGCAGATGGCAGGACAACAAATATGGTGGCTGTCCGCCAACGACACCTGTCTGACACGACGGTGTAGGGCAGACACGGGGCGGTGGCTTTGGTTCAGCAGGTATCGGGAAACAACAGAAAGCGTGGACATCCAATGGCGCGAAAAAAACTAGGCAAAAAATATATATCGCGCCAAATGTGATTGACAGCATGAAAACGTAAAGCATTTCTGATTAGCCCTTTACCTGTCAGCACACGTTACATCATCTAATAAGGTGAGAGTGCATTGTGCTTTTGAGTTCTGACTACCTCGCCTGATACCAGTCATCACACATTTTAGCGACTCAAAGGCGAAATAAAAATGAGGAGGGTAGATACTAGCGAGACAGACGTGTAGACATACCTAGGTATATTTACCTGCATATTTTGTGCTTTAAAAATAGCATGAACATGCTGGTATATCTAAGCTACTACCACTGGTAATAGACTAGGGCAGGGATAAGAATCTGGCTGTTCAAAAAGGGAGTTTTAGAAAGATTTGTCTCTCTCGTCCGGGAGGAGAGTGTGGATGGATGCCGAAGTGTTTGAGACGAACACTTTGTTGCTGGGATTGTTCCGATCGGACCTGTCGTTGTTTCTTAAGGAGAAAGGAACGGGGAAGGCAAAGCAGAGCTGAGTCTATTTCCTGGTAATAAATTACCAGGGCTGACACCTGCAAAGCGGTACGATTCGCTAACAGGTAGTATAAACATTAATATAAATGTTAAAACGTTTACTGACGTGGGGGGTCAGCAGCTGGTACTATTTATTACTATTTTGGCACTTGAATACTTTTCCTGGGACGTTAGAGAATGGCTCCAACGCGCACAGAATAAATTATTTTCTATAGGATTACAACAAAGGTGCGACCTTCGCCAAGCGTTTTTGGGTTTTTTTTTTTTATATGAGAATTAAGGATAGCCAAATTAATTTAGTTTTATTGGAATTCGTTACCGAGCGAGTAAATCTTCTTGAGAGGATTTCAAGGCGATTATTTTCCTACGAGCATGATATATTTCTACGTTTTGGATTCAGACGATAAATTCAAGCCCAACGTATCGAATATGAAGTGATTTCGCTAAAAGAAAAAATCAATTAAATCTCAAGGATTTCTTCTATGTACACAGATACATCGCTTAAATCACTTACATGTATACTAGTGTAAGCAAGAACGGGCAGTTGCGCTTAAAGTGAGACCCTAATGTATCAACAAGTGACAGCTCTAGCATGGGATATCTCACTAGTCTCTTGGTATAAAGTGCCGGAAAAAGACCGGCGATGTCTATTACTATAGCGTCGATCGCGTTGCCAAAATCGACACTGTTTCTAACCCATGGCTTCATCTCGCAGTATTCCTGCGAGACGTCTCGTTCTCAACGTCACGATCTACGCACGCGGTAGTCTGCAAAAGTACGCTATTCATCACGTGACATATTCCCGAAACATGAAGCGTCCTTCTCTGATGATAGCTACTGAGACATATCCTTTTTTATCAGTGCGCAGTCTGGTTGAAGTTGCCAATAGCCACGATGTCCAGATACGGATAACAATACTCCGCGTAGAAGCCAGCGTAGGCAACATCTGGACGGGGCATCCATCAACTTCAAACAATGCGAATACGATGCTGGCACTCACCATTTTCGAAGTATCCGAAATTGAGATTCGAAGAAAGGTCAGAATCGGTGGTGGACGACGAAGCAGAAAGTGAGGAGTGCTCCGCAGCTGTGTCGGCTGTCGAGCATTCGTTATTGTTGGCCAGGTCCTCGTCTTCTGACGTAGACATTGGTTCCAGCTCAGAGCTCAGCTGATCCGGTGGAGACGTCGGATTTGAAATGACGGACAAATGCATTGCTATCTGTCGCGTCAGACGGAATGATTCTACTTGAGAAGGAAATGAGACGATGCGGAGAAGCGAGACACGGTCACTCGGTTCTGTAATGAACATCGAACGAACAAATGCAAATAGATTATGAAATAGAACTGCGGCACAATACTATGAAATTCATACTCAGTTCACTCGATACTGTAGGTTTGCTATGATGTTCATATTTGATGCGTGTACGCCTTATAAGGTGGACAACTTAAGTTATTGGCGTTAGAAGAACAGCTCTAACCTTAGCAGACTTCTTCTGAGACCTTGAACGGTGGTCGTTGGTTTGACTTCAGTCTCTTTAATATGCTACAAGTCCAATAATTGACCGCTACGTGGTACCGGGATGAATATTATTCAGTCCGAAAATGCAAAAAACACACCGATCGTATACATGCTAAGCTTGAGAAACATCACAAAACAGGCTATACATAGCCGGTCCGTTTTTGTGATCTAGTGCACTTCGATTTTGAGCAAAAAGACTGACTTTCTAGTGGCGCAGATGCTGTTAACTGTCGCCGCGGATCACGTTATCCGAAGTTAAGAAAACAAAGTGTGCAGTGTTGATTACCCAATTATCCAAGTATCGCCGACTAGGAACTAAATGTATAGCCAGGAAGGAATATTGAATTCTAATATAGGACACAAAATAAAGGGACAGACAGACAAAGACAGGTAAACTACGTAAGTGCGCTCTCAAATTATCCATTCTCAAGATCTGAGGGCGATTCAGCCTGAATGATGTGAAAGTCGTTCTCTTTCAATCTTATTACGTTTAGGCGGCTTAACATCTGGTCAGACACGCCATAGGTAAGTATACGTCATGTTATTGGACATTCCGTTCAGGGTTTACATCTTTTAAACCAAATTGGACAGATGTATGCCTAGTTTAGCTTAAAACAATGTGCAATTTTAAATAAAAAATGTTGTCAAATTCAAAGCGAGAATTTTGTATGTTAGCTACTGATAGTATTAGTACAAATAAAAATTTTCCATAAACTGAATAACAAAAATACTATCTGCTATATAACTGCTTTGTACTTGCAGCTTTTATATCCAAAGATGCGAATGTTCACAGCGTTCTCACAAAACCCCTTCGCAGTGTCGGTCTAGCTTAGGTGCCATCATTAATTCTAGCGCACGATTTGTCATGTTGAGGCATCCTCGAAGCGCACTGTCAGAAAATGTTCAAAGGCTGCATCTTTAAAAATGCATGATGCCGAGCGTCATATCCTCCCTGCATTACCAGGTATTCGTGTCTTGAATTTGAGGTGACATGGCTCAAATTCAGCAAACAATGCATTCAGTGATACTGTACGCTTGTGCGCCGCAATCTTAATAAATAAATGCTACGGTACCCGCAACGAGTTCCGCGAAAACAATTTACTTACAGCACACTTCAGCTAGACCTGTTGAGAAAATTGCCATGATGGCATCGACGCGTTTTGCTGCGCAGTTGGCGACGGCCTGAGCCGAGAACGGAACCACTCGCGCAAATTTGACTGACAGGCTAGCACCTCACGGCATCCGATAGATTGCACACGCAGCGCCGCGCTAACGCTCGCAGCACTGATCGAGCTTCAAATTGATTTTTACTGTTTCGCGCTCGGTTCAATAGTGCAATGAACGTGACTTAAACGTGCAGTCACCCGTTCGCATGCACGCCAGCAGGAGATCGGCAAGACAATTAGATGCGTGTTCTCACGCTTCACGAATAAAAGTTCCGTTAAATTTCTTGTGCACGACCCGAAAAAGCTCGTATCACAAGCGTCTGCATGCGTTGGTCAGAGTTTAATTAAATGTTGAAGATTGTATCGACCGATGGAAGCCAATTCGCGTACGGTTTTGCGAATGGCATCCGAGTTGTGTCATGACGTCGTTTGTTGTGTACGTAAACTGCGGGAGTCTGCGATATCCAAACCAGTTTTCTAAACGAAGTGTGAAGCTCGGTAAATGGTTACACGATTTTTGTCAATATTCGCCAGAATGAACAGATCAGTGGCAATCGTCGGAAGAGAACGTAACGATAGGAGAATGATTGTTTTTCGATGGTGTTTTCGCTTGCGCTCAGATGCGCCGACTGACGAAGTGGGGTACGGCCTACATCTCACCTAGCAATTCGTACAAAAAGCGCAAGCACCAAATTTCATAAAAATAGCGTCAGTCGGTGGCCATTGATGTCGAAGTCCCATTGTCCGAATGCAAAAATAACTGCTACGGCAACAGGTAACCGATAGAGTCATCAACGACAAATACCTTCAGCTTTAGTGAATACTTCACTGGAGTTAATCAGTCCGATCAAGTGCACTTCACCAGCAGGATGAAGACGAGCACCAATCAAGCCTATTCGCATGGAGGGTTTCCTACTTCGTTTCCGTCGTTTTACCAACGTTAAGCTATATTCTATTTATACACCATTGAGCATACCCAACGCATAGCTATATCATGCCTTCGTGCCAGGTATACACTGCTGAGCAATACACAGACCCCACCATTGCACTGTTGAATAAAAATAATCGTATATGTCATATAATCATATACAAAAATTATACATATACATGGACACTGAGGATCGGTCACTGTCGGAAGATTCGCACGCTCTGTTTTTCGACTGCCTGATGGCTATTTGTTCGAGTTCACAAGAAATATGAATGCAGTTTAGACAGAACATTTAACAAAAGAATTACGTTATTTGCTGTCTTATGTTGCTCCCATGGCCGAACGTATGGCCATGCTATCCTAACAAAAAAAGAAAGTTCTACGAGAATGGTGAATTCAATTTATAAAAATGGGCGACTTTTGAATGAATACGTGTTTCTAACCGCTGAATTGTCGAAGAGCAGTAATAATTAATCATTCCTTTTTAATGTACACCTAGATTTGATCGGTTTTTCAATACATAATCACGGTTTAAAAGGTTTCACAATAATTCTTCTCACGTAAAAGACGAATTTGAAAGGGTCAAGCCGGTTAGCGTTAAGCATGTATTACCTCAGTTTGTAACAATAACCGTGTACGAATATTTTGAATCGCTGGTCGGACTAGCGATGCATGAGCATCTAAATGCAACGAGCTTCAAATGCATATACGATGAATAGAACAAATTGTTTAGGCCGCCTTGAAACATTCAAACACCAAATATACGCATTTTCATCTTAGCATTAGCGTAACATTTACATTAGCTCGTGGGTACGCATCGTATATACAGAGAATATCTGCTAATGTGGAATACTTGCACCAGACTGGGACTGTTGGCATATTTGCTTCGAAGTATGCTTTCAATGAACGTTCGTATAGCAGGAAGCTCATCCGAACCCCGTCTAAACAAGAACATCTCGTATCTGTTTCTACTTCCAACGGTTACATCGTAATGTTTACCCGGAACGGGCTGTAGTCTCTGCGCAACTCACTTGATGGCCAAACGCACAGACCTCCCTCTCAAAGCCAGCACTGAATCACATTAGCAGAGGTCCAACAAGTACGGAGCGAAAAGAACAAAGGTTTTTTCTTTACCAATGTAACCGTATTCTGATTCGAAAGGAAAGTCTCTAGCCTCACTAAGAGAAATTGTTTATACTACGGTTTTTCACCGAGGCTCAAACCATCGGAAGCTTTGCACCATCGAGGTAAGATGGATCACTTGTGTTTGCCATCGATAAGGTCAGACGGTTATCACAGTAGCGGTGGCACGTGGAACGGAGTTCCTACTGGTTGTCTGTACTAATAATTAACCAATGTTTTAGTATCGTATTGTACATTCGTATCCTAATAATATTAGTCTTCGCTTGAACGCAGAACTGTATGCCAGACGGTGCCCTCTTTTCTTCTTCTCCACATCTCTGTATTTTCATTTTTTTTCTTTCACTGTCGTTTTCACCATCGTGGTCTGTTTAGATAAACCCCTTTAAATACTACATGGTTATTGCGATAGCGTCTTCACATTTTTTATAGCTATGTAAAAGTGTGCGTGCACTTTTGCGTATATAAGTGTCCGTCTAGATGAACGGGGTTTTCCATTGAAATGGTTTT
>MNPL01008937.1:0-15329 GCA_002081605.1 Tropilaelaps mercedesae | reverse complement strand
ATATATATATATATATATATATATATATATTGCCATACGCCATATAAATTATATATATATATTATACATATTGCCATATATATATATATATATATATATATATATATATGAACTTTGAGACTTGTACAAAGGCTCGCCATTGGCAAGCTACACGTCAGAGAAGGGTATTTTTTCCATTTTACCCCGCTAGGCATCAGTGTACTCTCAGAGCAGACTTTAATACGATTTGGTCACGAAGAAACTACATTTCAATTCAGGTCACACTAAAAAAGATATAATGGAAACCACTTAATCGGGCACTGCATTAAAGCTACGTTTGGCTAGACTGTGTGGGAGTTTGCAATGAGCAGTTCTTTCGCACCTTAAACTCTTTGATCTTAACATTATCCGGGATAGCTGCTTTAATCTCGGGTAAAGTGCCCACGTGCATAGAGTAGATAATTGCTTTGAAGGTTTGGGCCATCACTAGGTCGTTCTTCGCTACAGGTCCCACCGCTGAGTGAACGATGTTGAGCTGGCATTCATCATTCTTGTTGTATGTATTTATGATTTTGAGGAGCGCCTCGACGGATCCGTCGGCATCACCTGCATAGGAGAAAATGTATTTGTTCTATTTAGGTCACATGCGAGCTCCTTCGGTGCATAATGATGTCAAGCCACAAGAACTGTCTAAGACGCTAGCCCGTTTTATGCTTAGAACCACTTGCCCATTACTTGCAGCATCTTGAGTATACAAAGCAGTCAGAGGGTTCGAGCGTATTCTCGTTCCTAGACAAAGCGTATACCAGTGCGCACGCAATGAAACGGATCGCGACGCGTGGATTCGATTAAGAAAACTATTCATCGCCTAACAATTCTGCACTAAATCTGTTACGGACCTAAAAGAGTTCGACACGTAAATTAGAAAATAGGTATAAACCAACTCATTCCGCCGACAACATAAGTGAGTGCTCAATAACATTAAACAAAAGTCATCCATACCCTTGATAATTATTTGCAGCCGGGGCACCTTATCGTCAACGTTCGTCTTGGGAATGTCTAACACAACACTTTTTTTTCTATAACCGCTCGCCCACTTCGCTAGAAGAGCTTCACGATACCGTGCCCGCTCCTCAGCAGCCCTAAGGTAGCAAAAACCGTACAGAACGAATTTGTCAAACCTAGAAAACAGTCCATCGGCTGCTTCCCCCATCTACCGACCAACCAAAAAATCCCAAAAGTCTACGTTTTCAAAAAACTATAATACCTTAAAATTGAAATTTTTGTACAGTCTCAGGCTTTTTTCTAGTTCCAGAGTCTTTGTTATCCATTAACACCTGACGTTAAGCAAATAAATGAAATTAGTTAAAGCTTTTTGTTCTATCTTTCACGCTCCAGAAAGGCTCCAGAAAACGACTCCAAAGATGTCCTGTATATACTATCCTAAGTTAAAACGCGATGACTGACGTTTACGTACCTCTCATCTATCACCTTGGAATCGTTAGCGATTTTGTCATTTGCATCTATTTCTTCTCTCAATTTGCTCACCTCCTTTGCCCGTTTCTCATTTTCCACTTCAAGCATGAGCTCGCCAGCGTTTGGAAGTGACTTCCAACCTATATTATCAATCAGAGAAGTCACAGAAAGCTAGTAGTTTCAAACCAGGGCTAGTCACCGATATTTAAACCGGAATTAATCTATTAAGAACGTTCAAGAAGAAAAACGAGATACGATGTTGTATTGTACGGTGATTCTACAGGAGGTAAATCGGATGTAAAACGGAATTTAAACTAGGGTCTAGTGTAGGCTTCTTGGATAGCCGCCGAGCACTTCCCTGCGCAGTAGACAAAAACGCGGTCTTAAGCTACGCACCGATAACCTGCGCGGCACATCCAGGCTGGACCTCTGCTACAGGCTTTCCCCATTCATCGAAAAGTGCCCGCACTTTACACCACGCTAGTCCCGCCGTTAGGAAGGAGCCCGTTCGTAGGATGCCTCGATCCACCAGAACGGTTGCCACTTTGCCACGGTGTGTGTGCACGCTACTCTCGATTATATGCCCTTCGGAAAGGCCCTATATACGCAAAATAGGTATTACGCAATTCACAAGGATTCACATCAAGAACTAAGCGCTTTCAAAAATTGCCCGTAATCAACAGATGTTGAATACAAGTTTTAATGTTGCTTATTTATTGTTTAGGGTGAAAAGATAACACAGCATATTTTAAACCCTTATTGTACGGGTAACCTCCCATGTGGCTGAGCATTGACAAGATTCTAGAAAAGGGAGAAAAAAATTGCTACCTGAACGTATACTTAAAAGGCGCGTCACATAGGGTCACTTATACTAGAACTTCTCGACATGTTTTAAATCATGAGGTGTAGACAAACAACGCTACCTCAAAACTCGTTTTGAGATCAAGAATCTCTCCTTGAAGAGCGATTGCTTCGAGTAGTTGACCGATTCCATCGCCCTTCAAAGCCGATATAGGCACAAACTGGACATCTCCTCCTTCACGATCGCTCTGAATTCCATGCGCCAGCAGACCTAAATTTAATACATATATTGCACATTGACGTAACCTTTCAGGAATTGCGTTGCTTTACTTAATCCAGTTCCTGTACGAAATGAAAAAGGCGTTTAACTGGCGCTCTACGTTGTGTTTTTCTATAGAGAAACAATGGCCATCATAAACCTTTGTGTTTGGCTGTCTCGCGCACATCCATTCGCTGTTGTCATCGTAATAATGAGTGTGGGCAACCTTCCAAAATAAGTAGGGCAGATGTGAACTAAATAAGAGCTTTAGTACTTTACTAAGCGCCTTGTTCGATGGTTAACTCTGTTCTTCATTATCCTTAGCAAAAAAGTGAACATAAATACTTTTGGCCCATGAAGTAGTCGGTTCTGTTCGGCAAAGTTCAAATGGCTATAAATTAACAGAATTTCTTCTGCGCGCTACTTGGTGTCAGTACGTGTGTGCCTCCATGGTATCAAATGCCGAATAGTTCATTCGTAAGTTCCTCTGCCAGAAAACACGCATCGCTTTTGCGACTGGAGGCAAAGCGGCGACTCTGTTTTATACACTGCATAGCTGCCATAAACAACGACTGAGCTAATATTCACGTATGCATATATCGTTGAGACTTACCCCAGAAAGGCATTACCGTTTTTTACCTATTAATGGGATATAGACCCTGTTCTCGTATAACATGCAGAGAATGCCACAAAGTCAACTAGCCGTTTTTGACCCGGTCGAAATCCGCTTGATGCTTGTCCATCTTGTTGACCGCGACGACAATCGGTACTCCTGCTTCATTCGCAAATCGAATTGATTCGACCGTTTGCTCCATTACTCCGTCATCGGCTGCAACCACCAGAACGACCATATCTGTCACGTTCGCCCCACGAGCCCGCATAGCCGAAAATGCCGCGTGGCCTGGCGTATCTGTAGTAAGAACGTTGAGCGACACGTGAGTGAATCATGAACATGTCTAAAAAATCTAGTAAATTGGTATAAGGAGGTAAAGTCTCAACAGTGTTTACAGCACATGACATGTTGCAAAACGGTCGAGATAAAATGTAACACCTATGAGATATGAATGAATGTAAGAAAGCACCTTTTCAAGAATAGTTTTCATACGAAAAATTCTAAAAAAATGTGCTTCGAGCTATATACATGCATAGTTACATATAAAGTGATCTTTCTCGAACATTTATAGAAGCAAGTGTGTTTGACGGGCAAATATAGGAGCAAACACTAACCAAGGAAGGTGATGGCGCCCTGGGCGCATTGAGGAACGCGAACAGAAAAGGCTCCAATATGCTGTGTGATTCCTCCAAACTCTTCGTCGACCACATGGCTACCTCGTAAAGTGTCCAAAAGGGTAGTCTTACCGTGGTCAACGTGCCCCATCACGGTTACTGCAGCGTTTTTACCATTGTACAGGACAAACATAGCGACACATATACGTTTGTATGACATATAGGATCAAGCATTGGAATCTCAACATCATAGCTAGTGTATAATGCCATCGGTAGACTTTAGAACATAGAAAATAGTACTATTTAGGCTTGTTTCGGAGGAGACCAAAGAGAAAAATTCACCCACCCCGTTCTTTTGGAAAAAAAATTTTATTATCCTTACATAGCTTCAAATCAATTTGTGTGTTTTTATGGAAATGTCAAACGATTTACTAAAAACAATGTATGTTGAGTGACGAACATTTTGTTCAAGAGTGGTCTGGTCCTCAAGAACGCTTAATTTTGGTTACTATGAGATGTAGAACGAACCAACAGGCCTCCTAGATCGCAGCTGCTCAGGTTTGACTGGAGGTTGCCTTTTAGCGTCGTGATGAACTCGTTTCTCTTCCAATCGCGCACCGACGACCGATAGGGGAGCAGGGCCGAATTTTCCACGAAAACCCAAAAGGGTCAGGATCTGTGGCGTATGATTTATTGCAAGCAGAACATCGCCGCACTTGTAACTAAGAATCTATTTTAGACACAAGAGCGATTTGAACTGCTCTTTGTTCGCAGCGGAATTGCGTCTACTATCGCTTTCCCGATTTGTACAATAAAGAGTGAATTCCTGTGAGCAACGTAACGGGATGTGCCGATTAGTCTTCAACTAGAAAACATTTGGTTCCAATATAGAACACCTTAGATTATCTGACTCTAGTGAACCGCTGAAAGCGTTTACGGAAGCCACTGCTAGAAGGCATAATTTCAGGACAACGTTGTTGGGTAAAGAAAATTACTCTCTCTGATAAGGTTAACTCTAGCAGTAAGAAGGTTTTTGTTTGGGTGAAAAAAATAGATGAGACAAACCTTTAAAGCATCCGCTTGCGTTAAACTGGCATTTTCGACTTCGTAATCTATTCCCTCTGGGAGGCGAATTATAGCCTCAAAAATGTCATCCACTGGTCGTTTCGTCACGTTCGCCAACTGTTTCACTGTTATGTTACTCCAGATCTGTAAGGGATTCAATAGATGTTAACTTGAGACAACCGCAACCGCAACACAACCGCATTTATGTCAAGCGACTGGTACGCTAAATCACGCGCTTTAACTAAATGCAAAAGCGAGAAAATAAAAAATTTTCCGTAAATGCAGACTACTTTATACTATTAAATAACCGTAATGAATATTAATAATAACAACGACAAGTGAAAACTGCACTAGGAAACACTTGTACTTACCGTCACTACAGGCGCTTTGGATTTAGATTTAGCTATTGAGATCGCCGGTATTCGTTTCTTAGCGGCTAAAGTGTGGCTAGCGGTGAACCATCTCCTAATTATGGAGCAGCGGGAGCCCCACATGTAGGGTAGCCGGTTTGGTATATTCATCTCCTAAACACGAATATCGAACAAAATGACAATTATCTCTCTCTTTCGCGTGCGCAGAATTGGCATTTTCTAGTACCAACTGAAAGCGAATCACTAGCAAGTTTTGACAAGGTTTTAGTATTGTCACAACAGCGAAGGTACCAAGCTTCGCGGTCCCACATTTCTATATGATTATTCTTGCATACGTGGCCATAAGTGCCCGTTTAGGCCGTGATGCACTTGATTTGTAGTCAATTATTGAATTGTATGTTAATGTTTTAAGAATAGGATGACTGTAATCATTCCATCTTAAAGTGCGCTTTGTGATTCATTGAAGATAGTTTTATTAATTTTGTCAAGCACCTTGGATATTGTTTGACTTAAAGCATATTTGCACTGTGCCGAACTCATTTGACTTTTTTTTTACGAAATCTGACCAGAATTTCACTTTGCATATTAAGAATTACCCTCTACCATGAAATTCGTAAAGCATCAATTGATCAGATTGTTCTGTTGAAAAGTCGTCGAAATATGTCTACCATGCTATGCTTTACCAATCATTTATATGTTTTTCAAATATTTTTACTGTCTAGTTTCCATGAATTTTTTTATCTCTTAGCTTGGAGTCATCGCCAGATACCCAGTGCAAGCTGAATAATATTTTTTGAGAAGGCTACTTTTCATAGGGTATGTACCTCTTAATACCGCTTTAATATCATTACTTGCACCAAGTGGAGTGCTAGTTCTGGGAATATTAATTACGTGTATCAAAACGTACAATCTGGGATCCTTGCATGTTTAGGATTAACTGAGATTCTTATGCCCTAGACCCAATGTTACTACTTTGACCATAACCCACAGTGTTTTATTTTTAAAAAGAATTAAGCTAGTTGTTTCAGACAGAAGGTTCGTAGTGGTTCACACCAATGAAACCAATCTGAATTTTACCCTACCACACCTATTACTACCAAACAGTTCGTTGTCTCGTGAGCCAGAACAGCGACACAAAATGATCTATAGAGTTTCGTTATTCCATCTTATTTACAACACTTTCTTTTTTTCACAACGGGTGGCATCGATCAAATAAGAACAATTCTGCTTAGCCACCATCTACTCCTGAGGTTGGCGAATAATCGTGTCACTTGAGCGTAAAAGCTCCACTAACTCACGACAGTTACGTTTTTTCCAGCTGAAACCCAAAACAGTCTAGTAACATTCGATTTCGTTGGGAAAGTTTTGGCGGGCGCCTTAGCATCATGTGCATGGTGGATTGAGACTAGAAATAATGACCGAACATGGGACTCACTGAGGTTATTCGATCTCAATCAACAACGTTTGTGCAGCTGCTCACTCAAAAACTCTATATAAGACATTTCACATTCACATGGAAGGTTGCGTGGAAAAGTGCACGTCCTAAAGTACACAACAAAACTCTGTTGGCTAACAGAAGCAGACGAGCCTCATTCGTTGCTTAAGCTTATGCTGTTCCGACACCAACCCGCGCGAACGGCTAGTTTCAGTAATTAGATGTAGCTGTAGGGCACGAAACTTGGTTATAGAAAACTGCCTTGCCGGACCAATGCTTACGTTACATTATGCAGATATTGAAGATCTACTGCTCCAAATATGCGATCAAACAAGTGACTTGAGCGCTGTAAACTGTTAACTGTATACATAGCATGTAAACGTTTTAGATCCTGTTGCAAGCGTGTAACACTGACTGGTTAAGTGAACACTCAACGCGGTCTAAACATTTTGGCTACGTTTGCACGTGTATTTGGTAAGTTAAGATGATTGCTGGTCGTCAGACATGACTGGCATTTACTTCAGAGTAGATGCCAAGTAGATAATACAAGGTTTGCACTTCATCAAACTATATATATATATGATTAATAAATAGGTAATAATAAGAACGGGAAGTGTTTTGTTACGCAACTATCACAAGTTAAGTCAGTTATACAAAAAACGTCGGCGTTATCCGATATATTTTCAGAAATTTGATAAAGGGATTAAATCCGCAATACTATTATCTTTCAAAGCATTCTAGTAATTCTTTGGGTCTAAATGCAAACTGTTATTGGACACATGTTTTCAATATCAAACGCACTCTTCGGCCTCACCGTTGGATTACTCTAAAGGTGATGGCAATGCGTCATGTCCAGTTGTAATATATACCATAATTATAAACGAGTGTAGAGGCACTGTTGCTTTGAACGTATTTCTGTCCGCCGGGTTACCTAACGGTCACTCGTTGTGGAAATCGGGTCGTACGCGAGTCAGCTCGCTTATGTTGATTTTGATAAAATTTAGCGAATGCCGCGTTAATGGCAAATCGACAAGGCGTCAGATTGGACTGTCGAACGATATCGTGGACGTTAAACGAGGGTTGATTGTCAGTTCTGACAAGCTGTGTTATCCATTTACTCCAAAACGGCCCCCCACACGTAATCGGCATGAGTACTTTAACCAGGGCTACTGTGAAGCCAGAACTATTTGGACCAAAATATATCAGAACTTGAATCGAACTTTTAAATTACAAGGTGTATGATAGCACTTCGTCCTATTGATAAATTTGGAGGTCGGTTCTTTGAAAGCTATAAATAACAAGCTTGAAATATATATATCTCTATAATTCTCATTGGCTGTTCTCATTGTCAACGGCTTTTCTGTAAAAGTACATATAGTGACAATCCCATGATCCGGAAGTTATTTTTATGTGCTCTCCATCCTAAGCGCTCCATGCTTTGGAAAAGTGTACATTTTGGTAGTGGCCACAACTTTCGACGTTTTATGCCGCTGGGTATGGCCAGGTAACGCAGGCGACGAGCTCGTCGTGCACGGCCCACACATTTGCGGTTACCAGCAGAAGAAAAGCTGAATATCTTGGTCCGATTGTGCACAGGCTTGGGTAACACTTGGCTGGGTTGGACGTGTCTGCTTTGGAGAAACTTTAAGTACAGAGAGTATGCGAAGATTCAGGTTTGAAGGATCCGACTAGCTACGATCACTGCGCAGTAAGCTACGCAGCCGTATCGGCCACTGCCGCGACGTTCAACGATGCCTCGAGTCAAGGTGCCTAGATGCTTAGCTTGAGCTCATACTCAATCTCAAAAGGAAAAAGCGATTCTGGAAAGATCCGTTCTCGGATAGGTCATTGCTAAAAAAAATTGCACATATATATTTCTGCCTACGCTTCCGGCTACTTTGCCAGTACTTTTAAAAGTAATCTGCCGTCTTTGCCTAGTGAACACTACTTCTCTATGCACGCAACCCTCTTACATAGTCGCAGTCTTCTATGGTAGAAGGTTAATTAACTTTGTAAGAGCCTTATGGATGTATACTGCATAGTATACTGAGAATAGCACTACATAGCACTACAGTAAAAGCTACTAATTTTCTTCGTTTATTCTTTAATATTTTGAGTGAGCTTTTATGTTTGCCTAACGTAAACTAAAGAGCCTAAAGATAAAGATAAAGCCTAAAGATAGATAAAGTAGCCTAGCGAAAACTCTAGCTGATAAATTATATTTCAGACGAAAAAGGAGAATGTAGCGCGTCGCCCCATTTTATTAAAGAAATATTTTTAGTGCTTGTATGCGTAAACATATAATCTAAAGATACTCGGACACTTTAAAAATGATTTAACGATGCGTAGGTCGCAGAATTTTCAGTAACTGAGTCCATTTGATAGAATAGAAAGCAGCGGTTTAGTCTTATGCACTACCATTGTTTTTCTTTGACGTGTAACTGGAGATCCCCATAAGAGTCGATTTCAAATGAAGGGCAAGGTCTTATGAGAACCGAATGTACAACATTTTGAAATGTTCTCAATTTCCGTCTATTGAGCGGGTACACTTTGCTACACCCGCTCTACCTTCTATATGTTACACCTTTATGCCGATAAAATGAGTCATCGTGTGCATATATTGCAAAGATAGTTTACTTCTTAACAATATTCTCAATAGGAACTAACGTCCACTTGTTAGTGTCTCCAAATCCCATATTCAGTTTCGTTAAAGTTTACGGCAATTTTTCATTGTCTTCAAGCACCAGACAGAGCATGATGGCATTTTGTCTAGGAGATACTATAGAGCCGCAAGCTGACATTCGGTAGTAGCTAATAGAACGCCATGCTTCCAGTAATGCAATTATTGAACAGCACACAAGTGAACACCAAACATTTAATCATAAGCCTGAATTATTAATTTGTATTCATATTAAACTAATTTACAAAAAGCAACAATCTGGTAGTTTTATAAATGTACAAATATTACTTTATTTAGTTTTAATTACCTATATATATTTTTTTGGTTTTATTGTTCGTTTGACTTGTTTCGTTAAGTGGTGTCAATAATAGATCACAGTCGTATACTTGGTTGGGTCCGCAGTTATTTGTCATATGGAGGGTTTAGCTTTTTATTGTTTTTTTTTTTATACACTATTTGTTCACGCTACCACCATTTATTGTTTGCATTGTGAGTTACGACTGGCCTGTCGACGATTATTTGGCACAACAATAACAGGAAAATCATCTTCGTTGAGTGGATAGAGCCAGTTGAAAACTTTGTACATTAAATACAAAATGCTTAGAATATATGAGAAAAATAGCGATTCAAACAGCGTCGCCTTGCAGAACAGTGACTGAATAGCTTTCGCGAGGCACGGCTTGTCCCGCGACATCACATTATGGTAAATCTGTTCGGTTCGAGCGCCAACCGAACTCCACTGGTATAGCTCGGACACCCGACGATTTGTTTCCTTCGGCGAAACTCTTCTCGTTCCGCATCGTTTAGCGATAATGGCTCGTTCGAGGCCCTCGACAAGGGAGTGAACCGACGGCGAGCACAACCAGATGAGTTCCGGCGGAAGAACGTACGGTATCCCACCGACGTTTGTCGAGACTACCTGAATTCGGAAGATCCGGTAGTTAGATAGGCAAGTTTACTCATATTTAAAGCCGTTATAATCAGATGTCATTACGACGTGCATTTATAGCGTGCTGCCTGTAGGTGTCGCCGGTATATAGAGTCTCAAAACAAGAGACGCGTAACAAACGAGCTTGATACAAGTTCCATAATGGAAAGCAGTTTGAGTGTTCATGTTATAGAACGAAATCAGTCTCCATTGTTTGGTACTCTCAGGTGGCAGTCAAGTCCAGATTGGACGAGCACGTTTTGGCGGCTCCAGCTAGTTTACAGGTGCAAATAGTAAGGCGGAGCGTGCTATAGATAGTGACTATGAATGACTATGAATGACTATGACTATGAATGTTACCTGCAAGCCACAAGAGGCGGCCTCGACAATGGCTATGCAGAACGCCTCGGTGAGGGACGTGTTGAGAAAAATGTCTCCAGATACTAGGAAATCGCGAACCTCATTGTGCCTTAAATTTCCCCGTAGAATTACTCTTTCCTGTAGCTTGTAATGTTCTCGCACTTCTTCGAGCAGAATTCGCTTCGGCCCGTCCCCGCCGATGAAGAACCGAACGTAGGGATGACGCTCACAGACGATGGGAATCACCTGAGGACCGTCGAAACAAACGATACTATCGTGGGTGCTAAGGGACATCGCCCACTACTAAACGGAACGGAATGGCTTGCCTTCAAGATAAGCAGAAACTGATTTCTGAATAAAAATGCATAGAAGTAGATAGAATAAGACAAGAGAGTCGGGTCAACTGTCAAACGACACTGTCTCACCTTCGCAAGCAGGTCAATTCCTTTGCGATACATGAGTCGGCACAACACAATGATGACGATATCGGTACCCTGGCGTGGTTCTGACGCAGGAGTGAACATGGCGAATTCGACGGCGTTTGGGACGACACAGATTCTGTCTGGGGAAACGCGAGCTCGATGAGCCGTATTCATGCGGCCCACCTGTAGGACACCAAACGCACAAGATAGTGATGCCGCTACTTGTACAATTCTGGGTGGCAGGCATCTGCCCATAGTTAACGTAGAATACTTAAAGAATGTTGACATCTATCAAACTGTATATGGGATAGTAATAGAGGGCCCAATTATAGGGACGTTCTTTAGATAGCGAGACGAAAGCAGTAGGCGTAGCATCGTAAAGAAAAATTCCAGTCATTCGGTTTTTTTGACCTGCCTTACAACACACTTAGCCAAATTAGGTCCCAATTCGTAATGAATTACTTCCGTAACGAAAACGTGTTTTGAACATGTACCTCGGAAACACAAATCACGTGGTCAGCAAGGTGAAGACTCAACTTGAGTAGTGTGTTCGTTATAACGGCAGAAACATTCGAAAATCCAAATAGTGAGTGATCGGTGAATACGCTTCGTATGTTACCTGCAAAACAGCGAACACAACTATTTTTAAACTAGCGAGGCACTTACAGCCCCTCAGTGGTTACTCTAAGCTTGACTGCGTTAGACAAGTGCAACGCTAGTGAAAAACTTTATTTGAAACACTAAGAACAATTTTAAAGCTTCTTCCGACGATTACGCGTTAAACAGTTGCCAGGAGTCTCTGAGTCTTTTTGAACCTTCTAATCCTCGCACCTCGGAGACTTTTCTAATTACCAGTTGCGTTTAAGTGCGACAATTTAACGATTTCTAGTTAATACACACGATTGAGAGTCTCGTTTTGGTTTATCAAAGAAAAGCAATTGCAGTGGTAACGACGGAAAACGATACATTGCTATAATGCGATGTGTTTTCACATATACCTTTTTGTGTTACAATGTAATCCTTATAATTGCGAGATTTACGTTGAAATTACTATTATTATTGTTATTATTATTATTATCATTATCATTATTATTATTATTGGTTGGTTACTGAATATTAGAATGCTCATTGAGCTCGAATGTATGTCACTAGGCGCCTATTTCTTACCCAAACAGGCGGAGTGCAGGAGTGTTTCCAAGGCTAGACTAGAAAACGCCGCGTGTGTGTGAACGATTTGGACGCGTTCTCGAATAAGCACGTTGCGGATGAGAAGCGATGGACAAAAGAGAGTTGGAAGACTCGCTTCTGAGTACACCTCCCACAGTGGCAAATGGATCACCTGCCGAAATATACATGTGTATTGACGCTAGATATTGACGTATACTTTAACCAGTCGTTAGAGGCAAACGGCACGATCAAGGGTGCGACATAACGGTATCATGCATAGGGCTCATACTCTCATCGTATAGCTACTTATTTACCATCCCCCGTAATTCTAACTACGTCGAAAGCAAGTGCTAACGAAGAGTAGAAACATCGTAAACTGGCACTACAATGAAATGGCTCTTCCGGTGAAAATATTTCCTACCGAAAGAAATGTTAAATCACCACGAATCGTTAACTTCGTAATCACCTTCAGCCCGTTAGTCAGGTAGCGAATGCCGTTGCGATCTCCGTATGCATGCGTTAAAACAATGACACAGTGTCCTCTCTGCAGAAGGCATTGCGCCAGTTGATATATGTGTGTCTCGACTCCGCCGGTATTCGGGTGAAAAAAATCGGACACAAGACAGATGCGGTAGACGGCATCGAGCGTCAGCGGGGCATCACCTGCTCCGAAATCACCTCCACCGCGTTGAGTTGCGTGGCCGGTATGGTGCAGTTGTTTCCGCGCCCTTCGCGACCTCATTGCGGTTCACGAAACGGTGCAGATGCCCACCCCTTTCAGGAGCAACTACGATAGCTCCGGAATGCCGTCGTGTCAATCAGTTTTCGTTGCCTCATTGATTCAGGCGTGGTCGAATTAGAGATGTGGATCCATCTGATGCTGTCCGTCGCATCCAGTCAAGAGGGTGGCATTTAGAATATCGAACGTCGTTTCCCATTGCACGGCAGCTACCACTTGCAGCTTGCAAGTCTGTACAGCCGCCCCGTTGACCGGTTGACTAAACAAAGGCAAATAGATAAAAGTACTAAACATAATCTAAGTGGAACACTTCTCGGTACCTAACTGTAATGCAGATATCTGTATAGGGACTGCGGGCTTGAGCCATAGATGCGTTAGAATTCTTTCAATTATTCGGTCGGTTTTCATGGAGACTGTCGGAATTACAAAGTTGGCTTGCTTCTCGTAACGCTTTCAATGTAAGATGACGCGCTATTTCCTTGAATTTTGGCTTACTTCTTCTTCCGCAATCCGTTTAGGCGTCCTTTTCCCTATGATGACGCTATAGTGTAGCTTAATTATGTATGTAGATTCGACGCTTTCACGCGGTTCGGCACGTCCGGTTCCTGTTCCCTCGGTGTTGCTTGGTGCCTTGCTTCTTTCTCATTCTCATACCTTGGGATTCAACTGGTGTAGGTGCTGTTCGTAGATGCCTTGATAAGGTGGCACCTACCATACGATAAATTTTCGGGACGATAAAATTTCACATCACACGTGGCTCTGCAGCGGATTGAAAGTTGACTCTTATAAAAAGACTCTGATGAAAAGCTAATTCTAGCACTTCGTGAAAACCACGCCATACAAGCGCCATATTCGTCACTCGGTAGCTTCGCCTGTCGTCGACATGTACGGCTCTCAATGCCTTCACCCACAGCATGGTTTAACCGACACGACATATTAATTTCGTGATACACGTGCCTCTTCAGCTTCGCCCCGCCGGCCCCCAGCTCCTTCCTGCCTCGCGCACCGCTAACCGCCACCGAATAGCCATCAAACACAGTCGACTCTATCTTACGCATCCTTCGCCGTACTCCGTTTTAGACGCTGAGATTTTCATCTGTTCCTTTGCAGCAGCAGCGACAACGACAATGAACACAACACAAACGAACGAGCATATTTCATGCCATGAATCGGGAGTTCGATGGAATCGAGCCGGGTAAACGGCTCTAGGCCATTCGAATAACGATGTGCTTGACCCGGCCAAACAACTCTCTCTGTCTCTCACTCCAGACGACCCTTAATACACTGGCTACCATTCGAAAGCTGCACTCCTCAAAGCGCGCGCGCGCGCCTTTACTCCTTTGTTGTTCGGCAGTGGCACAGCAGCAGACGCGGATGGGCTGTCAGATCACAAGAGTCCCGCACGCGAACGGTGGAAAATTCCATCCACGCGCTATTTGTCGGGCATTTTCTTGCGAGTATTTTTGCCGGGTCAGCTGGCCTCAGCGCCGACGCTGTACTCCATCATGGCGTAAGATCGAATTTCTCCAATGGCAAACACACCGACGGCCAGGCACACGCGCCGTAGTTCATCACTTTTCAAGTTACTTCGAATTCGCTAAATACTGTGCTGTCGTTGACTGGCTAAAGATTGTCGTCCAGACGGACGTCTGCTTCGAGTCTGCAGCACCAACTACCTCGTCCCATGCCCACCCTCACTGTGTGCGTAAGTGAACCCAATCGTCAAGTACGATCCCTCTGAGCGTCAGCCCGCACTAGAGTACTCTGCCTTTAGATACATACGACTGTCGTGGCGTGGACCTGTCGGAGGTTCGCCGCCCTTTCGCTGGCTAAAGTCAGCCCGGGTTTACCAACAACCTAACCCCCCTACTGGCGTTCATCGGTCTCGCTCGCAAAACACCCGAACGAACGCGCTCGAGCGGTTGGTGGCGCAAATCTCTCCCCACCCGACACATCGCCCTCGCCTCGGTCCAAGTCGCCGTCTACCATCGCCCGCGGTCCGTTGCCATCTACCCGCCGTCCGGTGGTCGGTTTGATCCGGACCGATCCGGTTGTGAGCAGAGCGGGGCGGTGTTTTCGCTCTCGGTGATCGAATTCAAGCACGTCGTGCGCTGCGGAAAAGCGTAGAGATTTTCGTATTCGCGTAAGAACGGCCGATGCCGCAGGGTCACATTGGGCCAGTGACAGCTCCGAGTGGTCGACGTGCATGAGCGTAGAGTTGACGGTGAGTTTAGCTGTGCGATTTGGCGCCTTTGCGTGTTTCCTCTCCTTCCTCCGCCTCCCCCCTCCCACCACCTCCGCCACCCAAACACCATCACCGCCATCGCCAGCGACAACAGCACGAACATCCCCCCTCGAAACCAGCACGCTCGTTTACTATCGACGTTAGTACCCCCCCTCCCCGCTACGCTGCCCCCACT
>MNPL01008935.1:10334-27809 GCA_002081605.1 Tropilaelaps mercedesae | reverse complement strand
TATATATATATATATATATATATATATATATATACATATATATAAACCCCTAGTGCATTTAATTAATACATTATTTAGTTATTGGAGAAATCCTAGTATGCACTGTGTACTCAATGTCGCACGGCTTGTAGATACCGATAACATGTCGGGTAACTCCACACAAAGCGAACTTTGAAGCCATGCCGTTGACTCTAGCTAACTGTTGTGTACCTTTCTATAATATGTCAATGTTGATCCTTGAGTAAGTGGAATGCTCTTCGATATTTAGACTTCGTAGCAGGCTCGTATCCTACAGTTATCATTTTGATGATCGACTAAGGGCGCTGTAAGGGTGTCAAGTACGTTTGTATTTGTCGGAGCGTTACCCGCTGCATGTCTTTCACGTCTATTCTCACCGCTTGACGACGGTACTCCTTACGCTTAACTTTTCATATCGGTACTCGGTACCTCGCCCTATTATGAGAGCAGAGGTAGAAATTGTTCCGTCTTGGTACGCACGGCACGTCGAAGGGGCTGACAAATCGCACCGTCCAACCTAACGCTTCCCCTCTTAAAATCTGATACATTGAGAATCAGTCAGAGGTATACAAACATGACTTGAACATTGCCTGGCGTTCTGGATCTGTTTTTTTTTTACAAGGGCCTGCGCAGAATCTTATAAACTAAGGCTAGCGAAAATTTATTCTAAAAGGAGATATCAGAAATACGTCTTTATATAGCGTTTTAAACCAAGCTGACTCATTTCCAAGAAACATGGCGTATATATATATACATATATATGATGTGTTGGCTTTGTTTTTCTAGATACTCATCGACATGATGTTATTAAGAGATAGAGCCTCGAGAGACAAAGGTTACATTTTTTGCTCCAGATTTTTAAGCGAGAAAATGTTCCAGATAGTCGGTGGCTTTGTCGTGGGCATGAGATTAGATCGACCACATTTCTTCGTACTGCATCCAAAAGGCTTCCTGAAAATGTCTTTCTCTCGCGCCTACCAATTTTGCTTCCTAGATTTTCGCCCACCTCGCGTACCCCTACTACGGAAAACGCAAGATTCATCATCATGCCGTTCGTCGTACTTTTCTCTCCCATAGGGCATCGCCAACTTGTCAAATAGCGGCGCACAAGAAGTTATTTACATCCTCCACAGCAGAACAACAACAGCTCAACAGCCTCCAAAAGTGTCAAAGGTGGTTTTACGCCATTAATATAAAGTGAGCGCTGATAGCGTAGCCCCATGACGCAGTACAGTCGTTCAATGAAGCGACGTGATTGGTGTCAGTGAGTGGCCCGGCGCTGCAGGCGTACTAAAGCAACCTCCAAGACCGTCTTCTGTCGCGTTCACCTCGACGGACTGCGCGTAAGTCACCACGTCATGCCGCTAAGTCTCCTTGACGTCCGTATACGCACATGGGGATCGCACAATATGCGCGTTGTCTGGAAAGGAACTTTTTGACACACAAGACTTAATCGCACCCTGCCAACAACTTAGTGACGACATAGCGGGTCATCCGAATAACTAGATCGATATCTTATATTCACCACCTTCAAAACATGTTCCGAGCTGGGCATCACTTAATTAGGGTATGTCAAAGATTAGAATGTCGAATTTTTATGCATAGTAGTTTTATGCAGTATATAGCTGGATGGCATAGAATTGAATTAGATCAATTTACGGTGCGCTGGAGTATCATAATTCCCGATTGTAAACTTTCAATGAGAGTTGACCGAAAACGGCATTTATGCCTTGCATTTATGATTTGATTATACAATGGATGAACATCCACCTTTATTTTAGTTATCAATTTTTTCAAGAGTTTCTGTGTGACCTACGGAGTACGTTCCAGTTTGACAGTCGTTCAGTGCAGTGCAGACTTTCTACTTCGAAGTACATTTATTCATCAATGCAATCGTTATGCAGTTAAGTGAAACAGACACCATGTGCGACGTTATAGGGTAATATATACATGTGCGAAATCACCTTATATATACAAATATAATTTTGATACCGTTTTACAGAGTGACTCTACTGCGGTATGCACCAAACCCCCAATGACAAAAACTTCTAATTTTCCTAATTAATACTTTTACCATTTCTCATTCTTCGATGCAAAAAAACAGTCCGTTAGTTGCGCTGAGCGGTAGGCTTACGATATCAACGTCTCGTGAGGAAATCGGTTGGAAATAAGCGGCCGTTTCCAACCATTGAGTATTAGCATCGACGAATTCTGCGGCTCGAAAAGTGTCCCCGGGGAAGACCCTGCCTTTTGGGCAGTGACTCTCCAGTTTGAGCCGGGCTTTTTTGTAGGTAGGGGTGGGGTCGGAATCTATGCAACTTTTGGAATGTAAACGCGACCTAGTACGTGAAGGCAGTTGGGCTGCTGCCATAGCGGCCGGCTTTTGTTTCGGACGGAGACGAAATCTCTGTAGCGGTGATGAAGATTAAACGGCGATGGCTAGTAACAGATCTGACAGCAGCGCTGATAAAAGCGATACAATATTTCGGGAAAATAGTAGGAAGAATGTGGGAAAGTGCCGGCAAGACAACAGCTGTTCGTTCATATTCAAATGCAGCCATGCGCCACGCATTTTTTATGAGCATATCATCGCAGCGCCTTGCGCTGCCGCGCCAATAGGATATACCGCGGTGACAACCACCTTCGTCTATCGAGAAAATTCTTTTAGTCAACATTACGACACCACAGACGGCCGACGCGGAGATATGCCGTAGTAGCTAACGCCTATTGCACATTCCTTGAGCATTTAAAGTCCCTGGAAGCCACGCTTCTACTTAATATTTGTTAACTAGGTGCGTGAGATTATCAGCTTGAATATAATCAAGTCCTAAGAGATGGATGGTTTTGAATGCAGACATGAGACGTAACTACTGGTTTTCAGAAAAAATCAAGCTATACCCAATGCTGGTCTACCAAAATGAATTCTCTTTTTGTGTTGAAATATGTTATTTTGTAGCTTCTGTTTACCGATCTACCGCAGTTTGACTGAATGCGTAGTGGATTCAATTATTTCCTGCAGTGAATGACGATTACTGGAGTACTGTCTCTACCCGTGTTTGCTGAGCTAGATGGAGAATTACTCGTTTTGCCGGTCAGAGTTGCAGCATCCGATTGGCATCGTACCGATAATACCTTACAGATGGTAGATCCATCTGTTCCTATCGGCTGAAGCTAATCCGTTTATAGCGCACTAGAATAGAACATATTAAGCACTTCGGCAGTGTCGGATCTGCAGTGGGCATTTAACCTGATCGCGAACATAAACTTTACGCGGTGTGAGCATATCACCAGGGAGTTGAAAGCACCTTGGAACATCCGTCCGGCATTGATCTGTATTGTGTATACTGTGTATCTTTTTTCCGGCCATTTAACAAAGACAATCTTTCGTGTCGAAAATTTTTGGTAGCGATAGTCGCGTCTAAGTGAGAGCGATCTACACGCTGGCTTATAAACACGACAACTGTGTAAATTCATGGAGAAATTCGAATAAGATTGCGTCTTATTGCTGATAATATTATATTAGTAATAATAATAATAATAATAATAATAATAATAATAATAATAATAAACTTAATAAGACCCATAAATGTCATGATGGCAAAGTGACGGGCGAATTAATATACGTCTTTGAATTACCGATAGGAACAACGACAACTTGGCGTATATTTGATACGAAACGTTAGACTATTGGATACTTATATCTTACTGAGGGGACAGTCTACGCCGTATTCCGTCAACACGAATTGGAGCAATTCAAATATTGATGATGCTACGTTAATGTCAATTTACTAACACATATTTGGACGAATGCATGGCTTCCCCTGAGGTCTGAAGTAACTGTGTCCTAAGTTGAACGTCTCCGTCAGCTCTGAATTGCCTTCCTTAGATGATGCAACGCTTTATTTTGTAACCGAGACCTCATTCAAGCCCGCTATACCGGTATCGGCCAACACATTGACAGCGATTCGAGCACACAGGGTATTGACGCTTCGCAAGCACGATTCGAAACGTTCGGTAGCGAAATGCGCACAGGCGGGAGACGGCAAAGCGGCGTTTTCTTTCGAGTCCGTCCGACCCAGTTACTCAGTCGATGCTTACCAGGTCGACGTCATTGTACTAGCAAACACCAAACAAGTAGAAGCACTGCACTAGGCTGCACATAACAATACACTTTTAAAACGCATCCCAAGGTGCTTCCGGCGAAGGTACCGGCCTGCGACGGTGCCGCGAATAGCCGGGGGTTATTTCGGCCCGACTATTAGATGCCTCTGCTACTAAGCGGCGAGCAGAATACCCGTATATAGTGTACAGGGCAAGAGGATATAGCGTTAACCAAAGGCAAAGCATTAGCCGAGACATGGCTTTCGATTTCAAGAGAGGCACACGCCTCTGGAGGTGCTTTTGAAAGCTGCCCGGAAGTTCCCCTGAACATGCCTTGCTGACTATATAGTGGGATTCCCCTGGAATGCAGTGAGCGTGCAGGCCACTACGGGAATGCTATTCATAGCTTGTATTGGGGCTAAATTCCACCCAGAGTATATAAGATAGGCTGGCTGGGAAAGGTGATAGTGACGGGTGAAGAAATAATGGAGAAGAAAAGTAATGCTGGCATCGGATGACGTCGAAGCAAAGGTTGACCTCTCATGACCGCCATGAGCCACTACAACTATCGATATATATATGTACGTAGAATATACGTATATAGGCGAATTGCTTGTAAATTTTTTATACGGGAACGCAACTGGGGAGGCTTGAACACCGAAATAAGTAACTACAGAGTTTTCTAGCTTGAAGGGGGGCTCATTGGTCGAGAGCATCAAAAAATGTGAATCGGCGTTAAAGCATCTAGCCGAATTTTAAAGACTGATGTTATTTTGATAATGTTGTGCATTGATGATTGCACCGGATGCTTCCTCAATTCTTATCAATTTTCAAACATGCATCAAAAAACAATTTTGGTTGAAACGTCTGGAGTTGTTTTCCAAAGCTTACGTAATTGAATGTTTATAAGCTAATTGGTCATGCTATACTTTATAAATTTATCATCAAGATAATACAAATTTATAATTCTTTTAGAATATTAATGTAATACTCTAACCTTTAATCATTTTTTCGAAAATATTCGATCAATTTCATTAAAAACACGCTGATGCAAAATTTGGACTCATAAATTTCTTTCTATATGATAAACTCAAGCAAGCTTTTATGATGCAGGACATTTAGTGACATGCGAGATTGCTATTATTGTGGAGTTAAATCCAGTAATTAACAATCACGTAAGACGCTAGCTATTAAAACATACAACACATTATGCATATAGTAAACGGTGTGGCAAAAATAACGATAGAATGATATTTGATCTAATATATTGTTCGAAATGCCCACCGCCTATTCACTTTTTATATAATTTTAGGTCCCACTATTTTAATGGTTTTGCCCAAATGTGGATATCTTCTCAATTCTTGCCCAATTAGTTTTACTAGGACACCAACGTATCCCTATATGATGATAACACTTTTGATACAACTTTCAGATATTTTATTTAGTATTGTGTATCTCCGTTTGATTTAGATCTATTAAAAAACATCAACTGTATTGCGACGTGTTAAATTCTGCGTAAAATACCTAATTGCATTTGAATCACTTTTCTTGCCGGTAGAAACTACAATTGATTTCACCCATTATAATTACTCAAGCTCGCTTCATATATCATTGTGAGACGACAGGGCGGCAATTTTTTTGTAGAATTTTATTGTAGGATATTATCCAATGCTATAATAACGGTTGCCATCTACCACTACGCGTACATTAGATTATTTTTTAACTTGTAAATGCGGGAATGCTCCCTTGACCTTTTAATGGTGACAGGGAAGCATTTAATTAAATAAGATTTTAGTGAAATGTTACGGTGTAGTAAGCAGATCAAACAACATTACGCTCACATTTTGGCTTGAGCGAAACCAAAAATAGCCATAAGCAGTTAATAAGCACCGCATGTTTCTCTATACGATATTATTCAATATGCATATTGGTCGATAAGTGTGAGCTATTTCGATTTGGACCGTAACCAGATAACGATTAACACGTGGGAGTCGCATTGCACCATTCGTACTATTGCGGCCTCAGTATTCTTCAATAGTCAGGATGCAGGGAAAAACAGATATTGCATCTGATGAAATTACGCAACGAATGCCATTGCTGGAACGCTTCGCAATATTAAATACATTCATTAGCACTAGTGTGTGTACAGTCTAACCCAACAAGTGCTCATTCATATATTTGCTTTCGAGTCAGTTGTCTGACCTGAAGATTCGCTGCGCTCACCAATGGGATATAGTATAATGGAACACTCTTTTTCTTAAAATCTCATTTTTCAGTGAGGCACACTCTTTCCAAACCTTAGGCACGCGAACAATCGTCTAACACGCTTGCCTACGAAGGAACCCCTTTCGTCGTCTTTTTCAATCCTCAACATTTTCTTTGTCTATTCATAGGCCTAAGTTTCTCAGAGTTTCGAACTTCGAAACAAAAGAGTTCTTTGTGTTGTCGAATAGCTTGATGCGCATTGTACACCACAGTCGCAGTTCATCTTCTGCATAGCTTCGTTTTCGTTTTTATTATATCGTAAGCAAAGTTTGTTGGTTTAACAACATTTGATACATTCGTCGCCCTTGCACAAGCGCGTGCGTACAAGTGTGGCTATGACGAATGTAAACTGTTCGGAGTGTAGGCGTATTGAGCGCTTGTCTGGAAAACTACAAAGTGGCTCAAATTCATGACATACGACGGTGGGTACGCTTTTGGGACGACTGCGTGAATGAACTCGCCGTCCCCTAATAGGTGGCGGAACGTTTGGTATGCCACACCGATGTACAAAAGACACATTCGATGTTTCGCAGGAGTCCGATTTGTACATTCGATTGATTTGTAACAGTTTGAATGAGTGCGGAGATGCCCCGACCCTGAAAAAACGTCTTCCTTGCTTTGTTAAATGTTTTCCACGCTGTCTTTTAACATGTACCGAGCTCGAATTTTCGGGGTTGCGAGTATCTACATCAGCCATAACCACAATCGTCGTCTTTCTATCTATGTCTATAACATTTGTGTCATTTAGTTGTGACGGCGTCTGCAAATGTTCTCGAGCGTAGTACCTTTTTTATTAAAAGTTATTTAGTGTCCTCTGTTTGCTGCAGTAGTCCAATCATCCGGTTGTTATTCGTCATCACGACAATCATTTTTGACACTCATATAATACTTACAATAATAGTAATCGAATGCATTGCATGCGATTATTATTATTAGTTAGGGAGCGACAAGCCTGACAGAGGTGTCGGCAACCATAAAGCGCTTGTTCTACGCGTATTCATAACTCATTGTTTTTTTCTGTGGAAGTCACACAACAATAGTGGCTAGGGGCCGACCACAAATTCGCGATTTTTCAGCACAAAAGCTTCGACGATCTATTTAGCATAGTGAGTGTAGAGGCAGTAGAAGAGGTGGAGGAGTACCGAAACAATCCATTGTAAGAGGGGATAGAAGAAACGAGCATAACAAGGGCACATTCTTACGATGAATTCTGCAAGAGTGGAGCAGGGTTGAGCTGAACGAAGCAAACTTATGTAATGGATGCGATTATTATAGAACAAAGGAAAAGCACACTTACTCCATGCGTGTCTTTCAAACAAAAAAAGGCAGAATTCCTTCTATGGCTTTCTCTGTACATGGTTACTTCTGTAACGTTTTCGGAAAATACTGTTTTAATTCTTATTACTGAAGCAAATGATATTGTGTGACAATATGACACAGTGCATGTTAGCTATAGGAACTTACGTGATACAGGCTGGGCGTTTACTTTTATACGTCGTTAAATTTGCTAATAATGTTTTCTATACGGCTGGTCAAATTTGACTATAGCTTTAAAGGTTGTCATGAGCACGTTAAAATATTGCAAATATAACCAAATAGGGTCAGATATACGTTACGAGCATATTGGCCGAGGCCGGAATAAACAACTTACGTATATTTTAAAGATCGTTCAAACAAACGCCCAAATTTCCTTAAAGGAATGAATGGACATTTGAATCTGGAGCAGCACTGCTGGCCTGAAAGAAAACAAGCAAGGTTTTGTCTTTGAAGCATGCAGCAGGAGGGCTGAATGCAATGCGGAGCCAAACGCTCAGACTGTTGAGACAAATCTTGACAAACTTGAATAAACAAGTCAAACGGGGTAAGCGGCGTGGGAATTCGTCATTATCTAGCCTTCTTCTCCCGAATTTTTAAAACGTTCGTGTAAGAAAAGTCTTTGCTGATCATCTAGGAGGAGTAGTGTAAGAAGCAACGGCATATCATCAAATGTTACCTTATGGTAGATGACAAGATCCTGTCGGCCCAAATCTAGAATTGGTGATTAGTGGCACGATGGGTGTATGACAATATAAAGAACTGTCCATTACACTTACCATGAAGTACATGTGTGTTAAATTTGATTTGGGTCAATGTGATTCTTTCATAAGGGCAAGTTTATTTCAAGCATTTTGAATACCATAGGAATTTTGGCCCTCACCAAAGACGCATGACGACATTGTACAGTAATTTTTCAGGCAACCTGACTACGACACTCCCTGAAGTTAAAGATGACAAGTGCGTTGCTTTCACGCCAGCCGATTTCATGCTACTAGTCATTGCCTTTATAAGATATATTCGTTGTTATTGTATTACTATAGATGGGTTTCACATATTCAGTTACTTTCGAAACGTTACAATGAAACCATAGGGCTCTATTTGCTACTTCATTGTGTCTCTGCAATAATGCAAAGCTCTATGCTTTATGATCTCAATTTCACGGGCGAGTACCCAAAAATACACGAAGTCATGCAAAACAACTATTGATTTGATCAGCCATTTTAAATTCGAAATGATTAACGCATTTTTTATGTTCTATAGCCATTATCTAAGCCCATACGACACCAGTTGTCAAATCTGCCTTCAGCTTAAAACCTTTCGAAATGTCCCTATCTCACAAAGGTGGTATAGGTGTTCATGGTACGCCAGAGCCATACGTTCGTAGGCCACGGCCAGCTTCACTATGTAAAGTGTATTTAGATTTTAGCTATTGTCGGAACATCGCCTTAAGGGTTACCGTAGCAAGAGGTCACGAATGGACCCGAGTCACTAACAACGCACAGGGCCGTATCAACAAACTGATCCGCAGTTTTATCAAGCAGTCCGACGGCTTAGCTTCGTTACATGTGAGGGGCTATTGACGCTTGTATTGGTCTAGCAGGATCACAGTTTTATCACTAATGTTGCCTCTTACTAGTCTAAGCTACATGTTTAGGACGGGCTGCTAGCCAGTTATGCCAAACTCAGCTGCTGCCCAAGTTGCTGGCGCCTTGCTTCTGGAATCCAAAATATTATTCTCCTTGCACTAACACCAGTTGTCCTGTGCTTCAGTGAGTATCAAGGTGATTATAACTATTTAGATTTGGATGAAATGGCGTCTTGTTAATCGCGGTGGCACACAAGTTTGATACCCCGATGGACGAGCCAATACGGCCAAACGGATTGCGGCACATTTCATTCCGCATTACGAGGCATTTCTATAAAAGTTATTTATTCGGGCCTATAGTCCGCTAATGGTTCGTGTACTAACCTACAGACAGAATGCTGTTAAATCTAGATTATTTGGCACGTGTTAATTATGCATAGTAAAAGTAATTACAAAGTGGTTGGGCAATTTTTTATATACTGGATTTAAAAATTCTTAAGAATATCTCTATGAAAACGAAACCTAGAGAATAAACTCCTACCACACGTGGGAAATCACTTCAAATCTAAGTTTTGTTAATGAAATAATGTTTTCGTCTATACGACACTTCGCCCTACACTTAACAGTAAAAGGTGTTTTTCCAGCGAGCTTAGCTCCCAGTGGACATAGTTCAGGAAACGACAGCGCTCTAAGACCAATGGCATTCACAAGCAGCCTTTTTGATGACGCATTATTTTACGATCAAATCACAAAAAATCACATAGTTCGCGCGAAATTATGTATCAAATGCTGTCAGTTTTAAAAGCAGAAACGGACAATTAGTTTTATCAGCTGAAATCAGCTACATATGTTTTGCGGAATGTCAAAACCTTCGTTAACGTGGAGCAAAACCTAACCTAACTGAGAAATTATATCCTCGCGTTTTGGAAGGCGGTTATGGATTTACCTTAAAGAGACGTTTCAGGACCTGAGACTTGCCCTGATAATTTAAGCAGGCTTTGATTTTGGGATGTACCAGGAGAGTATATTAGTGAATTTGTGTATATGCGTGTGTTTCGTAACTTTATGAATGTGAAGGTGCTCGGAAGATAAGCTAGCTAGTTTTCACTATATTAATTTATAAAATGTCCTTTTGTGTGCACTTATGCATAGACAGAAGGCCAAAGATGTACCTTGACTGCAGAGAAGAGGCCCCTAAAACGTCCGCTTTTGCTATTCTTGGTCCAGTGAAAGCCGCGAACATTTTCATATGATATGTTTGGATATCAAGACAGTTTTCCGAATATGTTGCGGAGTCTGTAAACAAATTTTAAATTATGTTGTCGGTAAATATTATACTTATGTAGACTTTTAGGCGGCGCACAGAACAAACCCATTCTTATTTGTTATCTGGTGAGACACAGCTTAAGGTGGAGCTTCCAATATTGCTAAATAATTCAGAACACCTTTCGAAATAGTCCCATAAATAAGGAGGCAAGTTTTCCATGCTTCTTTAATGAAAATTATTTCTATGAGTCCCCCGCTTTTCCGTAGGGGAGATTGCAATCAATCTGGTGTTAACAGTTTTTAGATGCAGCACAAATATTTACTATAAACAGTATCACGGGCACCACATGGGACCAATAAAGACCTAAAGGTCGCACATCACAGGAAACCACATCTACTAGTACATAGTAGAAAAAACAAGAGCAAATCTGCCGAAGGATCTATTTAGAGGGGAGCGGCAAGAATAGGCGGAAAGCTTGTAGTAAATACGCGAAATGAAAATCAAGAAAAAATCGGTAGGTTTTTCAAACTGCCCTTCTATTTTCTTGTTAGGAACCACTTTTGCGATAATAAATTGAACTGTCTACAACGTAGGGCCGAGCGCTTTTTAGCTGGCACGATAGAAGCGAACATTGTACGATCAGGCACGATAAACAAAACGTTTGACGGATTTATAAGAATTGCAGATTTTTATACTTGCTTTTTTTGCAAAGAAAAGACGAACGAGCTGTCTGGCGGTTCAAAGAAGGCGTACGACGATAATATATGGCTAATACAGAGCAACTTAAACCCCACAACACCCGTGGCCGCACCGACAGATACACTCTCTCAAGCGCGCATGGCCAATGACCCTTCAAGTTGTTCGATAAAAAAACGCATCTAAAAGAATGACAGTGAAATGTCTCTCTTCACTTATTCGTCCATCTAGCCCTCGGGACGTTGTCTCTTCAATCGGAGATAACCATAAAGGACGAGAAAATCGAATCACACGGGTGTCACGCAAAACAGACGCAGTGCAAGGAAGGCAACAGAGTCGAATCTTCGACACCTTCAATGGAGAGAGGCGGAAGGGAGCCTACATCTGTTTAAAATATCCGTGTTTGGTTCAAATCTATGTTTTGAGTTCTCTTCGGTATTCGTTGCTCGAAAGACACGTTACAGGTGCTCACCCATTCAACGCGCCTAATAACACGTAGTTTGTTATTAGTTATTTTGGTACAGATGCTTAAGCTAAGAATGATGAGGACGACTAAAACTGGCTGACGCAACCACACAGGACCGCTGAACAGGGTGCAGAACAGGTCGGGAAATTGACTTTTATAGAGAAAGAGAGTGAATTCGGAATATCTAGAAGAATAAAAGGGAGAGAGAAAGTAAATTAAATTCCGCTTTTTTGTTCTCAATTTTCTCGGGTTGTTGGGCACCCGCCGACAGACCTTACCCCAACTCGACCTTGTTTCATTGACACTGCGATGAAACCAACGGTGATGTAGTCACAACAAAGCTAGATAGAACGAGGCAGATTAGAGGTAAAGAACTCTGTCATTGTGGATGTCTTTGAAAAACCGCTTAGCTTTTACCAAATATTATCGCTATTAGAGTATTATTTAGTAATGAAAACGTTGTAAAATCAATTCAGTTTGCCGCAAAGAGAGCTTTCATAAAAACATTGAGGAATGGAATACAGCAGATAAAAAAACACTACTATCCTGGAAACTAAGTAGGGTTAGTAGAGAGTAATGCTGTAGTAAGGATTCTGTATACCTGCTCATCTAATTGTGACAAATATATTCAGCGCATGAAAATACGGAAATGCTTAAGATTCTTAAATAACCATCTTCATGTGTTTTTAGAATAACTATGCATCAATGACGGCTTTTACTCCCGAAAGATTTTTCAGCATAAACGAATAAGGAAAGTTTGATCTTCCTGCCGTTCTCCTGGACTGCCAGACGGAAGCTTGCAACCGCAGTCATTCTAAATAAACGTACGCTGCGAATACCTGAACAAGGGAACTCATTGAGGAAAATCTTCATCCCGGGTGCGAGCGACTCAAAAGACCTCGCATCAGTTCGACCACTGAGTTGCCCGTTTCAAAGGTAGGAACCATATAGGAAGGGTTCGCGGTCTGCGCGTTCGTCGTCAATGCATACACACTCTCTTTTTTGGGCCGCTTCAGTTTCGTTCTCGTAGCATGTGGCGTTTATCTCATCTAGCTTATCTACTCTTGTATTCTCTTTGCCCTGCCTTACTACGCACAGTAATCCTTCTGCTAGCGCTGGTCGAAACGCTGTTATTCACATGGTATTCTATGATAAACGAGGTTAGCGAGAAAATCCATCTAGCTGCTCTCTTTTTTATGAAAAAAAAACATATTCACGCACATACTTATGTTTCTTTCTGCTTTTGAGATACTACTACCTTCCCCGTTAGCGATTAGCGAGACCAGTAACCGGTCTGTTTGCCAGCTGACCTGCTTTGCTCCTGGTCACACGTTATTGGATGTCGGCACGGGTTCTAATCCGGAAAGTGCAAGTCAAGACTGTTCGAGTAAGATCAAGCTGTAGCGGTGGCTGAAAAAACTTGGAACCGCCACGCCAAACTGTGCCATCTAGGTAGAGGACGCCAGGGAAATACATTTGCCACCATTGTCTCTGTCGGAGCTTCTGTCGAGTTTAGGGGCCGGATCTCTTGCGTTTTGCATCTTATATAGCCTCAGTACTCGCTGCGATGCCTTCTAAACAAAAAGGTATAAGAAGTCTGCAAAACAAAAATACTAAAATACTAAACGTCATAATAGCGCAACAACAGAAATACGGCTCCGGTTCACCAGGTCGTTTTTGAATGTACGTGCAGCCGATTTTTATTGCTCACTCTTTAAACAAGCAATATCTTTTCCGCGCGAAACCTGCACACGTGTCTCGTTACTTTTTTGCGGCGACCGTCTTCGTCTAGACAACTGGTTGGACGCCATGTTAATTATAAACACGCAGGGTGCATCGCAGAATGCAAATAATGGGAAATGGTAGAGACAAATGTGCGTCAGCAAAGCCACGCATATTGCGGATGGAGCGGGTTGTAGTTCGCTGACGAAGGCACAGTCAAAGCAGAACTGCCCAATCGAGCGAACAACCGTATGGTCGAGGGGCGGACATAACGTGGAAGGGTTCCAAAAAATAAATGAAGAAGATCCTACTAAAATAAAAGAATGGATCTTTCTTGAAAGAAGATAATCGCCGGGCGACTGATCGCACCAGGCAGTGGATACTTTGGTAAATGACACAAAACGTCTCCTGCTAATTGTATAGGGAAATAATTCACCTTTAAATTTACGCGGCTAATGTAACCTGGCCTTAGCTCACGTACGACCATCCTTCACTCTTATTCAAACAGATACTAGAGCATTTACTAGAAGGGCCAATTCGAATGTAATGCATAACATAGCGTTGAAACCTGATAAGAGGACTTGACGAACTTCACCAGCCATCCTTAAAAGGAGCAATGAGTAAATGTGAAAATGCATTCTGTAAGATGACGTTGTTTTTCTTTATATTTTCTATTCTACATTGCGTATATGACTTACTGTCAGAAAGTGCCCCCGGGAAGATATAGCGTAGTATTTGTGCTGTTTTTTTGGTGGTCAGCACCTGCTTAAAGTTGTTTTCTCACTCGTACTCTAGGGACGAGTAAGATCGCCTTCAAGCTTTGCGCTGAGGCCACCTTTCCCGGATGCCTTTTTATATTATTACGAAGTAACTATGAATATAACACGATTCCGCTCATTGTCTGAATGGAGTCGTGGTTGAGTTGGAATAGGAAAATAAAGTCTTGGTAACAACGTTAGGAAGTAAATTTCACTCAGATGTTTATCCAACTATTCCTGCTACTGCGCATATTGATTTGCATGCTCGTGCCACGCACTGCTAGGCTTGCGTCATCCAAACCGGAACGTAATTCGAATTTGTTTTTACAACAAGCATACCATGTTGTCTCGGAGAACACTTACGCTAACTCTCAACAGGATTCAGGGCGTAGGAGAACAACAGATCTTTTTTTAGGCAAAGCCTACTGGAGAATGAGCTGTCGGATATCAGGACGCAGCTGGCTAGATTTGCCGATCACAAAATAATCCTCTCTATCTTCTGGAATAGCTCTTTTGGCTTGAAGCTGTCAAAAAGCTTGTGGTATTAATGTATAGCTAGAAATATGTATCTATGAAAATTAGCCCAATGTTATACGCAGTTGAGATGATTCCATGATTGAGGCATCGTTTGGTTTAATGCAGTTAAAGGAATATGGTGTCTGTTTTCTCCATCTCTCCATATGTGACACCTAGATCTATCACGCATGGCAAACTGAATATCAGCGCTTGTTAGCTTCGTGTGGAACACATTGGCGACTTGCAAGGCGTTCCTTTGATTGCGCATATACTTTTCAATACAATGAGTAACATGAATAAAGACGAAGCCTAAAATAATTCAAGTTAGTAAGTTGAAGATCATAGTCGCCTCAACCTGCAGGCTCGCGCCCGGAACCTCATTGGGCTTATAAGAACATTCGTTTTTTATGCAATAGCCTATAGAGCACGCCTATCTTTTCCAAGAGAAATTAGTGACTTTAATGAGTTTAGCATTGCCTCTGTCGTACAGCATATATTAGCGTGCATTCAATGTACTATTCGCTATTTCTTCCGCTTTCTATAAGCCAACATTTAATTAAGCACATTGAATGGGTTCACGGCTAGGTTTGATATTATTCGCCGTAGTAGAACGATACACCGTCAAACGTTCAATGTTCTCTGCCGCGAGAGTCGATTTTGCTCACGCGGAGAACCGGACGCCACCGTCAACATTGTTTACTTTTGTATTAGGTGCAATCCGTTTGGAGATTGACCTCTCTGCGAGAGTGCTCTTAGTCTCTGTGTCGGCCACCAACGGGTGTTGCCATTGTTGAAAAACGAGTCCACACCAAACCGTCATGTGTTCGCGTCGCGGTAAGCCGTCCGGGCAATTGCTGTTTTTTTGACTTCGCTTAATTGAGCGAATTAGCCTGTTTATTGAAAAACTGTCCAGTCTGTGGGCCGTCAGAAAATACCCTACACGCACGGCTTTAGTGAAGGTAGCACTTGCTCCGGACAACTTGGCAACTTGTGTTTGACCAGTGTGATTGATTCTCATTCCCTAGATGTTTGCTCCGGAAGGGGGACGTCCAAATTCTCGATACACTTACCCGGGCAGCGGAAATAAATTAAACAGACATTGATCTCTTGCCTGGATGTAGCCTGTTGTAATCGGACGTAACCGGCTGTAATTAACAAAAGCGTGAACGTAGGAAGAAAGTAGAGGGTTAGGAGACGCAAAGGCTTCTTACCCATAACTCTGAGACAATGCTAACGTAGTTCAACGTTTAGGTAAGTGGGGAAAACAAGGGGCTTTAGTGGATTTGTGAGTCTGACATTGGTCTCGCTGGCCGGCAGCGACGCATGGATAACAGGCCTTTTTCGAACACCTAAAAAAATAAAAAAGAGAGGCTTGCTCTGGTTGGCATTGCTCGCGAGAAAGCGCACGAAAGCGCATTAAATACTTTTTTACCCAGTTCCACCGAACGTCATTGTCCTGAATACACTATAATATACTTATTGTCATTTAGTCTTCAAGATTTAACTTCGTAGTCCGCCGAGTAAGAAGCATTACTGTGGATAGCAACAGACTAAATCATACAGATAGCTCCGTATCCTAGGCATGTTGAATTTGGTTGCAAAGGTCCATACGTACATTTAGTCTGGGATAAGCAATTGGGTGATCACTTCTGTATTTTTTATTAGCACGCAGTTGTATAGAAGCCATGGGCGTGCAGCTCGGTTCACTGCTCGATGTTTAGCTCGATGCCCCTAGCTCATGTGATATAAAACATTTTGGTATTTTATGATGTTTTGATATATATTCCATATAAACTAATTGCTCATATTTTTCATCGTATTCATCATGTTATTCCTAATTTTATTGTGTAGACGTGTTGCGAAATGCTTCATCACGTTTACCCCCTTGTGTTAACCTGAATTAAAGGTAGCAAAACAGCAGTTCCGTAAAAACCCGATTTTTACCTCATTTTACTATACTTAGAGAAATCCAATCATTTCCAAACATTCCTAAATACTATAAACGTTAATATATGAACGCACGAGTTGACGAGAGACATCTAATTGGCACGTACACAATATAATCGTTCTCCTTTTCAGATAACTAAGTGCCCGGCATAGATTGACTAGACCAAATCATGGTCTAGTTTTTCAGAAGATTCTGAAACACATGCAGGAGAAACCGAAAAGAAGAACATTCATTCATTTCACTTTTTCAAGAAGTTGTGCCAGCAGTCGTGCCAGCTCCACTCATCGTCTTTAGATGCCTGTCACCGCATGCCAAAAGCTCGTCGCCTTGCCTGGCATGTCCTTTGCTTCTTCTTCACCCAGCCCTCGTTGCGTGAGATGGGAAATACATCTTTCTTACTTCGACACGTTCAGCTGACCGAGAGTAACGAACTGGCAAACGTGGTGATTTCTTTCCAGCTAGTCCTGCTAAGCCATAGAGAAGGCTGGAAAATGCGAAACAGCGAGAGAGGGAAAACTAGGTGGGAGGCGGTTAGGTGCCGTTCAAAGGCTCTACCGACATACATCAGCGCCGTTCGGTAACCGGTACACGGACACAGGGAGGTCCCGACATATTACGGCCGTCGGTCACACCAACGACGATGAATCGCGCCTAGTCTAACCACCCAATAAACGGATAAGTACGCTCGATCGTCCGAACCTTCGCGAAAGTTTCCCCCGGCGTGAGACGAAAGATAGAACGGGGGTAGGTTTTTGGCCAGGGGAAGGCCTGGTGTGCTCAGAGAGATAGACGGGCAATGCCCGCCGACACCGATTA
>MNPL01008933.1:5143-28056 GCA_002081605.1 Tropilaelaps mercedesae | reverse complement strand
TATATATATATATATATATATATATATATATATATATAGGGAGAGGACTTCTTGTTATCGTTGTAAGACAGGTATAACTGCCGTAGTGGGGTTTGACACAGATAGACGCACACACACACACACACACACACACCACTAGTTTTCTACCTGGCAAATCAGCAAAAATTTGAGTGGCCCGCAACGTCATCGCAGACGAGCACGCAACGCTAAAGGAGCCTTCTCATGAACTTCGTGACCAGGAATAGCCTGCTGGCGTTAGCCGAGCAGCCATCTCATCAATGCGTGCCTGTCCCAGAGAAACAAAATCATTGCCAGAGAAAGCCAACAGCGGCAGCGTAATAGCGACGGCAAGAGCAGCAGCCACCTATTCCTCATCTACCGATCAATCAGACGAACGGTATCGAAGGCCACTTCTGCTTCGCTGTGCCTTCATAGGGCTGTACGAAAGTACGTCACTCTGCAGCTCTTCGTCATCATCAGTATTTCAACGCCTATAGAACACATTACGCATATGCGAAGATGGCAATAACCACAGAGCTGCACCATCCCCTATGTTCGTCTGCCGGAGGGAAGGATAGCTAAAAAAAGCATCGACGACCTTTTTGTCGTAATGATTATAGGGCCGTAAAATGTGCTTTGGTGACCCAGAAATATGACGTCATAAATTTCCCGCAATATGGATGGATTTGTGCGGTCTTTTCTAGGTGACTCCTTGCAGCTTTTTGGCCAGTGTTTACACTAGATAGTATTGGTGGGACCCCTTTCCTTCTACCTGTTGCTATCGTCTCCATCTTTTCCCTCTTATGGCGACAGCACGTTTATGATGATGGCTGTAAACCGCAAACGTTTCATCGCAATAGCCTGTCTCGCTTTTTAAACGAGGACACACAGACGTGTATGTATATACGTTACCTCATACCCAAACGGGTGATGTCATGGGCATCTTGACACGAGTGCTGGCTAATATCGTGGTCAAGGTCACCCTTATGACGGACAGTGGGAATGTCATTGGACAGTTGCATGTCGTATGGCACTGCCTGTAATAGCGGCACAGGTTCCCTGTAGCAAAACCAACATATTTAGATCGTAGTGCCTATACATTGGCAGGTGAGGAATACTAATGAAAGATCCATGAAGGAAAATACGTAATTTTAGTACAAACGAAAAGTTTCCATCAAATGAGGATCGGTTATGTAAAATCTATATCCAAACGCAGTTTGCACACTTGGCAGACTCACGATAGTGGCAAGGGTCGTAGGACTACGTTGCCATTCACACATATGATGCAGCGACAAAGATGTTCTGCCAAAGGAAAACACTTCTTCCAACTTGAAGGAAAAAGTAAGCTACCACGTAATATTAAGAGTAGTTCTGCTCTTTCCTATTTGAGCTACCTCGCACAAAAGCACGATTGGACGCTAGCGGGGAACGGAATACATTTAGAACTAAGACGCACCCGGAGCCCAGATGCTCCGCTGAGCTCGATAAGCGGCTATTCAGGCTGATGCATGTATGTCCAAGCATGACAACCTTGTGGCTACAAACAGGCTACCTAATGGAGATTGAAACGAAAGAATTCCCATTAAACGACTCTAATATATTGATTTACCAATAAATTGGCAACTAGAGTTTGTCTTGTTCACGTTTATTTCTAGATATTTGCTTTTCTTAAAAAATTCACTATGAATTTATGCATTTATTTATCACAAAACAAAAACATCTCCTGTATACCTGTTGTTTGTGTTTCAGGTGCTTTTTCTGAGCATTTTCCACTGACCACAAAAAGCTTACATGTCAGTTCTCCAACGTAACAGAGTCACTTACAAGATACGACGACTTACGCGTCGAAAAAATAGTCACTCTCTACATATGTATCTGACTTCGAAAGTCACTTTCCGACTTCCAAACACACCAGGGTGCCATCATATTTTCCTGCGGGGCACTGTTCTTCGCAAGTCATTGTCAGTCGTATCACACATGTATAAAGGCTATTCGCACGTCCTAAGCTGTTCACGTTCTTATATCTGAAATCGGCTGGCGTCTGGAACGTTTGCCTCGATGGAATCATTGCAATACTAAATTCCTCCCTTTCATATATTGTTTCTCGACATATCGTGTAAAACCGAAATACCATCGAATCTATCCGAACCCCTGTATGTATTTTTTTTCCTCTTAGACTAGTCTAAGGGCTTTACGGAGCAACCTTCTCGGTCGTGCGTCTTTGCCTGTCCGACCTCTTCTGTCACTACCACTTGAAAATGGCCTTGTTTTGAAAGTGCGGATATTCTCTCGAACTTATTGCACTAACCGACAGACCCCACCAAGGCCAGACGTCCCAACGATACAGGCTACATAACAGTTTCATCGCGCTATCTGCCAAACAGGCTGTTTTTTGGTCCTGTGATGTGACTTCAGTATTTGCTTAGAGCGACATTCACCCGAGACGCACCCGACTACCGAACGGGAAACCGAACAACGTAAGGTAACCTGTTTGCCTATATGTTTTTCGTCGATGGTATGCGCTCGCCAACCGAATACCATTCTTCTCCCTTTCTTCGCGACGGTCGGGACGGTTGACGTCGAACTCCCCCGCGCGGTCAGCTATAACGAGTGTCTAGTTTGTGCTGCCACATTGGTTTTTCTCCCCGGCGGGGCGTATCTCCGGCCTAGGTTCAGACTAGCCTAATCCTAAGGAGACGGACGAATAGCTCGCCTCATGAGCCGCCGTCACGGTGCGCGCTGGTTGAACGTTTTGGACGTAGCGGCAGGCCACTGCGTAGCAGAGCGCCTGACAGCTCCGGATCCGTCTAGCAGATCCGCTGACGTTGCTGCGTTGCTGTCGACAGTTTGCCGTAGCCTATACTAGGGACGACGTTAAAAAGAGGGGACAAAATCCACGCTACAGGGCGCTTTGTGTCATCGGCTACTCGCGTTGGCCTACTGACACTGGCTGACTAGGCAGAGATCCACTGGATCGTGGCATTGAATGCCGACACAGGGTCGAAGAGCGGGAGAGAGGGTTCGAGCTGCTTTCTTAGCCGTATAGGTATCTGCTTGTCTGGCTGCTCACTATCAAACTTCTAAGCAACAGCCATCGAAATAAGAGGCACGCACGGTCAGCGTCCGCCCAGACCAACGGAGAGAATGAGGAGACATTAAGCAACTACGACAACAACAAACACAACAACAACGACGACGACGACGACAGGATGCAGCCATCAAACTAGCGACCAGGGCGGCAGGCACACCAGGTGCGAGGCCTCAAATAGCCAACGCACACACACACACGACCACCTAAAACACAGTAAGGCTATAGGCAGACAGTCAAGTCAGAAGCGCCACCATGCCTCTTTTCGCCACCGATCACAGGTAGGCGACGGTAGCAGGTTTGCCATTCAGGCCATCCTGCGCTTCTATATCTAAGCTGAGCTCCTCTACCATAGCCGTAGAACCGTGCGCCAAATACCGGTCGCCAGCGTGGAGTTTTGGCTTAGCTCGTTCGATCAAACGCACGTCCGTCAACGTACCTTCAAGGCCATGCCGCCCCACCGCAGTGTCGAACGCGCAGAAATAATACACAACAACAACAACAACAGCAATAACAACAACCCATTCTCGATGTCGTTCTCTATCCTGCACTGAAGCACAGTTGCCTCTGTGAAGCCGTCCGCCACGCGGAGGACAGCACACCTGTATGGAGAAGGGCTTGTTTGACATCGATTAGCATCGCCGACGACAAGTGGCCGACAATCATGCTGAGAGTCGTGAAGATCTGTTGAGAATGATCACGTTTACGCGTGAATGAGGGGAAGGAGATAAAGACCGCGTTTGGAATATAATTTGGTAATACTGCAGTTGTAGTAGGATTATGACCAGCAGACTGAGCCATGAACATGTAATACCCCATTTGCCGATGTATACGTCTTTAATTCTCTAATTTGGTGAATTTCATATGAATAGGTGTTTGATAAAACTAGTTCAGCGACTTTGCAGGACTTGAGATTATTTAATAACCAACTGACTTTGCAGCAAATCTCAAAAGAGGGTTTCTTCTAATAAATGACAATGCCTAATAATTGTATGTCTCGTTTTGAGCTAGCAACATTTTTCTATTTATATGCGCGACACAGCTACGATCCTAGGGAAAGTTGCTTTTTAACTAACGTTCCGTAAATATGTGACAGAACACTCACTTTAAATTTACATGTATTTTGAAGCAGTCGGAGCGTTCTCTTTAAACCCAGTACAAAGCTGTTTCAAAAAAAAGTATCACTGACAATTTTAACATGCCACAGAGCCTTTGTCAAATTCACTACATTACTGCAAAAACTTGACGACATAAAATCAAAACGGGGCGCTATCGGAAAAAGCTTTCTAATTAGAAGTCCAAAACAGCACAAATCCGTCTATGTTCAAAATGCACAAGCGCACCGCAGAAGAGCTGGAAATTGTCCTACTGTTGATTGTTCCCCGACGTAGCGGGTTTCTTAGACATGTTAAATTTGAAACAGCTATTTATTCAAGCAGAAGCTATGCTGTTTATGCCGTCAACTGCTTCGTGCAAGTAGAAACCAACTCCATAGTTGGGCGTTTCGCTGTCATTGGCTCCATTCGTCACACGGTTTCAACGAAGTCGACCGCTTTTATAGAACTCAACGAAGCACTTGCTACCGAACGAAATGGTTCTCTTCCTTCTTCATTATACAATGTCTTTGCTATTCTCCAGGTATTCTCGAGTTCCCTGTCACGTTAGAATTTTAAATTTTGTGACAGCGTTTGGACCAAATTACGCAAAAAATAGCAATTCATAGTGTAAGCGACAACAATCCTCAAAGCATTAAAATTCTACCCACACCAAATTTAACCCAACGCCAGCGGCAAAAAACGACATCAACCTTCAGCAGAACACTTCAGCCTGCGGCAACATTCATAGATAGCAGTGGCTACACAAACAGAAGCTTCTCGTTATTTTTCAGGTATGCAGTGTTCTAACATTTTCTAATATGACAAAAAAATTGCGACCAAAAATGCTTCGATTCTTTTCACGTTTCCGCCTTATGCATACTTCATAGCCACTGAACCGACCAGTTCCTCGACTAATGTAAGACACTTATTAGGATGTCAGTTTCGATTTGAGCGGCTATAGAACCGATTCGATAGATGACAGTATCATCTTCGCCATCATGAGCATCGTCGACCAACGCTCAATTTGTCAAATTGGCTCGCAAATGCATTTACAACTCGTTGGCTTTCGTTAGCAGTCGGTGTTACGCGTGCATAGAAGCGAGTGATATAAAAACAGAAGCACCGGCCTTTTGTCATCTACCGGAGCCACGAGTCAGTAGCCAAAGCGGATTAGGAATGAAATCAAAGCTTCTGAAAAAAGTCTAACCTGTCGCGCTGTGTCATTACAAGGCGCCAGTCTGTGGAATCTCCGTTCGAAGTGTCCGACGAAAAATATGGGGCACCCAAACCAAACTGTACGCAGAGCCGGCCGAAAATAGCTGCTGTCAAGATGAATTCGCCAGCGGTCAGGCTGCGATCTAATCATCAGGTTACCAGAACACTCGCGCTTCTTTGGTCTGGTTTTGGTGGATCACTAAGAAGCTGGAGACAGAAAATAGAGGGGGAAAACATCCTCGTCAGCGAGAACACGCCGTAAAGAATAAATTAGCCCGCATTTAGTGATTGTCATCGAGCTTCGATGGAATTCAACGGCTGACAAACAGGAAGGCCACAGCCACAGTCTTACATGTAATTTAACGTAATGATGGCTTATTATCATTTGAGGTATATTTCATATATTATTAGAAACGCTAACCGTAGGCCGCACTCAACAATCAAGCACGTATCAGTCGTCGTCATCTCCCCAAAAAGAAAAGACGCTTCGGGGTCGCATTGGAACGGCAGCGAGATTAGTCAGTAATCAATAGCCGGAATAAAATTGTCAAGGGTACCTCAAGGACAAACCATCGCAACTATCTGTTTAGTAACTCTTTTTTGTACAGAACTGTTTGTGTGGTCATAAAATTGGTGCATTAATACAAATGCTGAATCGCAATAAATAGCTTCGTTTGATAAGAATGTCAACCTACTACAAAAGCTTAGTGGCGAAAAAGGCAAACCCATATTAAAGACACCTTCGCTAGAGGCCAAAACAAAGGAAATAATTTTGACGTTTTAAAATAACAAGGTAACAACAAGAGGAGCGCAAAGAGCGGAAGACATTTCCGTCTTGATACGGCCCATGTTACGTAAACAATATAAAATGCTCTTTAGCAGATGAATGGTAACGTATTACGTATTATTATTATTATCAACGCTCCAAATAAAAAACAGCGATCATCTAACTTTGAAACTTGTTAACTTGCGAGAATTTCAATTCGGGTCGTTTAGATATGCCCAGACGAGCTACACGAAGGGTAATATAGGTGCTGATAATATCATCTATTCCGTTGTATAGACAGCGCAGACGATAAAAGTGATTGAGATGCATAAAATCGAATAAAAAGAATATATGTTTTCAAATCGTACAGATATCATGTGGTTCCAGCGAGCAGTGTCCTTGCCTTGAAAATTTTTATGTGAGTGTTCGACCGCCCGAATCCAATCTACGAACGTAATATGCATGTACATAGAGCGAAAGCATTTGTAGGATTGGCACGGTATTACAACTGAGCCAGCGTACCACTGAAGTTAGTCCAGATTCAACAACAGACCAACGCCCACTTTCGTTTCTCTTTATCCCTATATATCTCTCTGACCGGTTCGTTCGTGATTCTGCGGAAGTGTTGTTGTCAATAATGAAGTTCTACTTATACCCTTATCCCACTGACGGTAGATCATTGACAGTTGAGGTGAGCGCATACAGCTGTTATCGTTAATAGTAGCAGGCCACCTCCGTACCGTGCCCTTCTACTCGCTATACAGATAACCATGAATACACACTAACAAACATGCAAGAATATAAACTGATTAGTATTTCTACTACAACTACTACCACTGTTGTTAGTGATAATAACTAAAATGATAGTAGAAATCGCTGTTGTTGTGGTCTCTGAGAATAATTACGATTTTACCATTATGGCAATATTGGAGCATCAATCATCTGTTTGTTGGCTGCGGTAGGGCATTGTGGTCGGCAGACTGTGGCATAGAATAAATTATGCGATCGCTGTGGTTGTGCTAGTCATCGTTAAAGCTGTTGTTGCGGACGGAAAAGGTTCGGGTAACATCGCCAGAAGTTGTTGCCCTGTCACTGCACGTACTGTGTCTCATACTGATACTATGCGATAATAATAATCATAAAAATATTAGATAGACGTTTTATATGAAGAGACGATGAAGAAACGTTGCATTTTTCGTCAAAGCGCTGCGGAGTTACTCCGAATCTCTGCTTTTGATGTTACTGCCGAACTTTACACGCAAATATGAGATAAAAAATAATGTTATTACCGTATATTACCGTATGATTCAAACACACCAGCCTCGCACGCACATATATAAACACACACATAGAAAGGTAGAATTCTACCGAGAATGATTTACCGTTATGTTATCGGTCTACACAATTTGTATTGGCTGTTTCAGAAAAGTCATTACCGTGGTCGTAATTTTGTTCTTGGTATGATTAACAGATATAAAGAATAAGAGGGACATTATCAGGTTGCTAAACTGACGTAGACAATGCTGCCGACCAAATTATTCTGGGCATGCGTTTAAACGTAGCTAAAACGAGACCTGACTAAAAAGCTTCACAGTTACCGATAATATGAAAATCTCATTTCTAGAACGTCATAGCCCAGCTGAGGGCCATAGCTGATGTGCAAATTAATTTGACTGCAAATACGCGGCTTAATAAACGTCTATCGATTTGTAGCGCAACAGTGTGCTTTCCGCTGTACACTAGACGCTTAGAATGAAAGTAATTGTCACCAGGAAGTCAATTTAATATGTCCAGGTCAATGCACGGTGGTGAAAATGAGGTATCTGCGAAACACAAAAACAATGATTGTAGCATCGAAACACCCTCTCATTATGTGCGAAAGCGTGGGGAGCCGGGGAAGGCAGATATAACAAGCGTGACTTTTTCGTGCACCTATCAAGCCGTCCAGGCAATCCAGCCTATTGAAGTGGAGGACCTGCTGTCCCCTTGTGCATTTAAGCACAACACGATACAGCTATGTCTAGCGCTATCTCGACAGTAGCATCTTCTTCTCTAGAAACGACATAAAGAACAAGATCGAGAACACACAAACATAAAAAAAAACTAACAGCATAGCTACGACAGTAAAAAACTATAACAGCAAAGCTATCACAGCAAAAAACCATAACACAAGGTTCCCTAAACGGTTTCTGCAGAAGAAATGGGGTAGCAGTCCCGTCATGGCTGTCGCTGCCGAAGTAGTAATTTACAACTCTGTTACGGCAACCATTACTACGACGATCATCCGTACGGTGTTTGGCACCTCTGACCGGAGACAATCGGTCTAGCTGCGGAGGTGGTCGGAGTTTATTGGAGGAGGGACAGCTGGTGGTATTCGGCTCACGTTCGACTTATTTAGCTAACTACACACGGAAAAACGTACAATAGAATCGAGAAAAAGTATACTAGAGAAACGAGCAGAGACAAAATAGCATGGATACAGAAACGGGCCAACGAAGGACGACGGCGCCAAAAACGCATAACGTAACAGCAAATGGAGAGAATTAGGCAAGCAAATTATGGGTGGAATCTGCAATATTATTATCTCTTACTTACTTGTGTATAATTTCTCTAGCATTTCTGCTGATCTAGCGACACAACCGCTTCGAGGTTGTGTCGCTAGATCAGCAGCAGCACGGAACGAATTTACACATATCTCTAGTGTGGCACATCATTGGCCATACAGTCCTACAAGAACATATTCATTTTATTAAACTGGTTCATTAAACTCGCTAGTCGTTTACTTAATAACAGAACTGCTGACGCCGCGCCTCTATAGTTGCGGCTTCCGCAGAAGAAACATTTTCTTTGCAAACGACCGTATCGATTATTTGCTCTAGTTGGAATGCACAGACTAGGGGTGCCTTATTTCAGAATATAATATACTTGAATTGAATTTAAAGTAGTTCCTACCTCATTTCTTTAAGAAGATATCGTATCAACGGTGTGATAGCAATCTCTCCACGCCTTGTGGAGAAATAGCAAGACAAACATGCAATAAAACTTGCACCTATATTATCTTTCTCAAAATCGTAAGCGAGCATTTGCGGATTTTCATTGTGGAATTGTATGACAATTTTCCATCAATTGTTTACGGCACTAAGGTGACTGAACATTTAACGAGAACCAAACATGTTTTGTCTTCATGTGTCTGACACGTTTACAGCCGAACGCATTAAAAGTTGTTAAAGGGCAGCACACGCAAGGTAAGCGCGAATATACTTAGTCGCATCGTCTTCATAACACTTGCAAGGTCCTAATTAACGTTGTTTCAAGTAAACAGGCTGGAATCGATGGCGCCATTAAGGCAAGGACTTATAGAAAGACGTTTTTTAATATAATACAAACTATTTTTACAGCTTAAATTTTACCGGCACGCCTGATCATACATAATGAGTCCGAAATTTTGCGGTATAACAATACCAATAACGCTAATGTCTCAATGCAACAACGAATCCACCCTGTCCTGTTGTAGAACAACAATATCGCTCATTCGGGATCGAGTCAATCATGCAGCCTCCAATGTTTTATCCACTTCTGACCATTCTTAGTCATCGAATACAATATTAGTATAACATCACCGATTACTACAGCTGCCGCCACGCCAATATGACTTAAGCACATATTCATTATATCGTGAAACTCGTATCTCCCATTAGCAGCTAACGTCGCCGCATGGCGCCATGTCTCCCGGAATCAAAGTTAACGAAAGCATCACCGATAATCGGCAAGCCCTCTGACGACCTGCCAACGCTCCACGACGCCGACACAAGTCCGCAAACGCACATTCATTATATCGAAGGCAAACGGTCAACGCGAAAATGAATCTTGGCTAGCGAAGTATTTATTTCAGCAAACATTACCACCGAGCCGCCGTAGTCGAACCGAAGTCCTGCCGCAAGGCAATACTTGGGAGTGTCTTTGGCAGCCAAACGAAGCCTGAGGTGGCCTGGGGCTGCGCCGCTCAAGGAATTGCCGTGGCGGCTAAGCACCAACGACAAGAATGAAAGCAACCGCTAATCAAACAAAGCAATAGACGACCTATCAACAAGCCAGTGCAGCAAGCACTATCCAGGCAAATACTTCCCGTCGCCAGATTATTTCGTTTACCATTTGTATCATATATTTCCCTCGTTTTCGCTCGTCACTCAATGTAGGATATTGGTACCAAGAGAAGGGACGTTGCTGAAAGCCATGGTTGGCAGTCGCGAGGGACGCATGACGCGATGAGCCGAAAACTGACCATGCCGATAATGATGCTCACATATTGGTCACCACTCCCGCTAAATGCGTTTAGCATGGCGAGAATGATGAAAAAAATAGAAAAAAAATTTGTAGTCAATGGCTAAAAATAAATAGCGCTCATATGTCATTGTACGGTGGTTTTGGTTAATGCCGTTGTTTGTAATAATTTGACGTTGATTACTCAAATTGTGACAAGACGAAATTACTTCGCTGCCACTTGACCACCGTTTCATCATCCGATCTCTTTGCCCCTTCCGTTGTCGTTGCCGTAGAAGAAGCTGTTTCACAGACAAATAAAAAAAGGAACATCTGTGATCGATTATTCCCATTGTCGCATATCATTTGATATTTCGTCGTTGTGGGTGAGTGCCCTTTGACAGGTGGCAGCAAACATAAGCACCTTTACGAATAGGAATATAAACTGACATATGCCAACGAAGCTGCGAGACATAGAGGGCAAGAGAAAGAGAGAGAAATAGGTATGAAATTTCCCTCTATTTGATAGGAGCAACATTTGGCGGGTTCTTATTCCCAGCAGTTGTGGCTATTGCTAACGTTGAAGTCGAACTCCTCTATTTTTCGAAATAAGTACGTAAACCAATAGCCAGTAAAACACGTTAAGACGAAGGAGGAGCCAGAGAAGGTCAAAAACAGATTATGACGGTCAAGAAAAAAATGAGCGCCTGAAGGCCACTCACAAACATATTCACACACACATTCAGACATATGTGAGTGTAGATATGTGAAAACGATTAACGCATATACGCAACAAATAGGAAAGGACGGTGGGAGAAACAGAGAGGAAAATAATAGACTTTCATGAAGGATATGCGATACGCAACGAACGAAACGATATGAAAGTCAATTGACGTAGACGAGGCTGTCTAAATGTATAACTTACGCACTAAACCGACACGGGGTTTATAGAAAATTAAATGCAAGCTAACTTTAAAAGTAGACGTTCTAATGTGTACAACAAAGCAGAACAGACTTATTGGAATGACAGCCAAGAAATATTTGAGCACTGAGAGGAAAAAGCCGAGGCAAATGACAAAGTAAACATTTCATGGGTACGTCGTGAACAACCAAACTCGTAGAAGAATCTGACAAACTATTTTGCTTGGCTCTAATTGGGACATCTTCCTTCATTAGACAAACGAACCCAAGAAAGTGGCTGACCTAATAATCGTACAGTATCATTGTTATTGCAAGGCCGTTATTAAAATTCGATCGTAAGCGATTCGTGAGCGTCATTGGTGCTAGTGCCATGCACCAGCTTGTACCCGCGTTATTTTACCTTTTTTTGTTTCATCCAAATTCGACACGTAATTGTTTCCGATAATGATCAAAGGAGCCTTCAAATTGACGCGCCGCCCCATTAAGTCGAGAATATGCTAAATCACCTTTATATTCATATATTTCTGTGCGTACCATACACCACACACAATCTTGCTAATTGCACTAAAATGAGTGGATGATCGACGTATCGACGCGCAGGGATTCGTTAAAGACGCTTGGCGTACAGTTGGCAATTCTTGAGATAAGAATTTTGCTGTGATTATATTTGTAATATATTCGAAAAGGTGATAAATCAAAGTAAATTTTGTCAGATTGGCACCATCAGAAAACAATAGGTGTGTCCATGTGAAAAACGCTCAGAAAATCACGGACACCGAGTCTGTCAGGTGCTGCGATAATAAATTGAAAGAAGTAGCTGTCGTATCCTTGTAACTTTAGCCTCTACGCTTGGAGACATAACAAAGAATACATATCCACGTCATACTGCCACGCAACAATTAAAAATATAAAACTAGACTTCAATAGTGACGATGAATATTTGGAATTTATTCGGTCACTTTTTCGTGTATATATGTGTGTGTGTGTGAGTAGGACAATATCTGATCAATGTTTCATATCCTCTCGTAAGTAATATATAATAGAATTAGAGTAGTTGCATTAATTCGAACACTCAATTCGACAATACAACACCTCATACAACATCAAGGGCGAATTGCGATAGGCGCTCAAAAAGATCTCACGAATGAATGAATTAACGCAGGATCGCAGAGGGTACTCTAACTTGATAGAGGCGAGTTCCTTGTCGGCTTTAAGGTTGATGCGAACAGCTGTCACAAGAGGTAGACCGGGAACGGATCTCTGAATCGGGACCAATCAGCCACAAGGCTACCACCCCAGACGCGCGTATGTATCCGATCACCTCTCGCTCTACAGATGAGGTCAACGTCTGTTTTTCCCCACACATACTCACACATCCCTCAATTACTAAAGAAGCACATACGTACAGTAATTTAGTTATTTCCGCAGATATATTGCTCTGGGTTCCATTTGCTCATTCGGGAAGTAGACACAGTATTAAATTCTATGGTTAGATGAATGATCAATTCGCTGAGACTGCTCCTGGACCAGGGACAGGGTTCAAAACTCAAACGAAATAATGACGAGCAGGAAACAACGGCTCCAGCTTGGTTTCATTTAGGCTACGCATCTGCACCTCCCTTGCTTGTTCCGCTTATCCAACAGTCGCCTTAGCAGAATCAACAACCTCTGTCAGAAGCCTCATCAAAAACTACAACGAAGAAGGCCACCACCACTCTACGTACACACTCTCCTTATTTCTGAATGAGTTGCTGAATAGCTGGACGAATGGTGGAATACCGTTTTTTCGTAATGAAGGAGATTGCATTCACACAATTCTCTTTATCGTTTTCACCACATTTCTCCGCTCCACATAATTTCGACGGTAATCCTCTCCTTCTTCGTGTACTATCCGGGGCAAAACATGCGACCGGCGACGCTTGCAGGCACGGAGGCAGTAACACAGTTCTAAATCGTACAGGCAGCTACGAAAACAACTGAAACCGTTATTAGCGACACAAACGATTTCAGTTCCGGCCAACAGTAATAATAGCGGCACAACTTACCAATCAATGGATGATATATGTGAAAAGATACTAGCAGATGAATGTATGGCGATGAGGTAATCATGAATCGGCTGCTGATTGTGCCTATACTAGGCAGATAATCTAATCGTTGTTGAAGCGGATCACATCCCCGTCGTCATCAGCCGATTTTGCAAATCTCAGACTTGCTCTGGAAGACTTTTTCGTTCGGTAGACCAAATTGGCGGCTTTAAAAACATCTGGAAAGGGCATATTATAGCTTTTCAGAGTGCCCTTAACCAACGTTTGCCTTTGACACGTACGTCCTGCCTGCACTCGCCTCTTGTGAAAAAAGCCTAGCTCCTTCGAACTGTGTTCAAACTCTAACAAGCAACAAGACTGTCTCCTCTTGCATAAACTGATCTTCTCTAGTTGAAGCACAACGTTGCCTTCAATTCCTTGTTGGGACTGGAAAACGTTAAGTAGCAGCCATCGCGTCCTGGAGCAGTGAACCTTCCGTGTCATCTTCGCACCTACTATTACCGAACAGTCCATTCCGAGCACCACAGACATATGCCGTATGTTTTATATATATATATCCGACGCGAAAGTGGGTATAATTTTCCATATATATAATGTCTTGGCCTTCGCGAAACCTCTGCTGGATAATAAGTTTAAGGCCAGTGCAATGTGAACACATAACGAAGTGCGAAAATATGCAAAAGGTCCAGTCACCATGTACACTAACAACGAACACATGTCCTATCAATCTCACCTTGCGCCATCGTGATAGTACTAGCCAGCTACATTTAAGAACAATCGTTATATATATTATTAGTACCTGAACCAGAAAATGCGTTTGAGTTGAATTAATGCCGAAACGAAGCGTGCGTTCATTGACATCCACATGACGGCGGGTACCGTAGGTACCCCCATCCACACGAGGCATACCCAACTATAACGACGAGTAGTTGTTTGGTATTCACCACACTTCAAGCCCTTCATACGCTCGCCCGCATGAGGTCCGGTCAGCCCAATCAGATGGAAAAGTATCAACAACAACAACAACAACAGTAACCCCAATACGTACGGTCGGAGCAAGAGCCCAGTTTATGTTATTACACTGGTTTTATCTTCGTTGGCAATCCACCCCCTGGAATACTGCCATGTTGGCGAATTTTGGTGATGCGAAATAACGCCATGTTCATCAGGCGAGCAACCACAACGCTATCGCTCCCGTAGCCAATAGTGGAAAAATGAGTTTTTCCCGTATGGGTGTTCCCCTATCGTTCGTAGAATCGTTCTATGGCTGAAAACTAATGTCGACTCTAGTCTCTGAGAACCCGTGTGACCTCGTCTAGCCTGAACCACTCTGGTCCTTTGGGCGTTCTTTCGCCCCACCCCCTTCTGTGTTTAGGAGAAGTGCGAGAAGATCAGAAATCGAAGTAGAAGACGAAAAAACCGGGAGGGAATGACTACGTGTATAAGCAGCTACACACATACAGCATCTATGTCCAAATATAAAAAGCCTTCCACAGCCCCACAGAACGCAGGCAACGAAAAAGGCTGTCGAGGTAGGTTTATACCGAGTTTAACCGATTCAGACAAAAACCAAATAGAAGGACAGATACTGCAGAAGTAGATCTCTGCTATGCACTTCATACGGCAAAGATAGTGAAGCAAAAAGGCTGGACGAAAAGGGTTGGATGTTCCACATGTGCGGCCGACGCCTGCACAGAGTTTGTTGAAGCTCCAGGAGAGCTAAATCCAGAAGGACATTCAGCTTGTAGGTTACGCACATGTGTTTACCTGGCTGGGTCTCTGAATGCTTGTGTGGGTGCACGAACGTGCATTTGCGGCGAGTGACCTCCAAGGAAAAACGAATAAAGACGGTTTAACGCAGCAAAAAGAAGACTGTGCTAGTGCCAGCGTTGGACAAGACTCTGGGAAACCCTATGTCGAAGGATGCGTGAGGCACCGCGTCGTAAGAGCCTGTAAACGATGAATGCCATGTTTCTCTTCTGCAGCTCCATCCGCATCTTAGGCTCTACTCAAGCCTTAAGCCTAAAAGACGATCAAATGGATGGGCCAGCCAGACAAATGTTCCTGTCTTGTGCACGCAGTGCTCACTGCTACCAGCAGTTATAACAGCGTCACTTCTGCCTCTGGTCAGTAACGAAGATCAAGAAGACAGCGGAGAAACAGCGGCAACGACCATATACAGAAGAGCCGGTTTCAACTGGACGACGCCACAGAAGAAGCAAGCACATAAAAATAACAAAACTATGACGACGACAATAACCAAGATCAGCGTTCGCCGCACATCGAAACTATTCCTGCGCGGAAACAGCTCATCGGGTGAGAGCGGAGGTCTGTATCGTAAATTTCCTCTCTATCCGCACTGATAATACAGAAAGGGGCATTTCGCCTGTTAGCTGAGTGTCGTACGCACGCTGCGTGTTCTGAGAACTACCATTCAATGGCGATGCATACACAGAAAACGGAGCGTCGATGGCAAACGTGATACAGACCAACAAGATTAGAGAAGAGTGCCACTTCGAGCCGGCTATCGGCGAGACGTGCACGCTCTCGTACATTCGTGCGCGACATCCGCGTCGTCCACTCAGCTCCTCTCTTCGGCGTTGTTGGCAACGAGCGCTCGTAGTACATGACGCGAGCGTGTACACAGTGCAGAAGTGCACTGCCTTTCTGGCCGATGTTACCACAAGCACCGGTCGATATTCGATGATCGGACGAACAAGGATATTCCGATTCGCCAGGGAGCAGCATCATCATCATCTCAACAACTTCGTCCGTGTGCGGGGTCGCTACGAGTAAGCGTTGCTATATAATATTGATTGTCAGCGAGATGCTGCGGTAGGGGAGAGGAAGGGGATGCGCAAGTATCACGACCGCGGTTTGTTGAGCGGCTGTGGTGGCGAAAAGCGGATTGTCATGCTCGCATGTGATGTTACAGCGTCACTCTAAGCGGGACATATATAGAAGGTTGTCGGGCGACGCCGACTCGAGCTGTCCGGCATGGCAAACGGCGCGGCTTTCCTGTCCCCCTTCTACCCGGCCTTGTCCGGACGGCAACAATGCAAAACGACGCAGCGGCCCGGCGTCAACAACTTCTGCTAGCTTCTGATAGCTGTCGCGTTCATTGATGGTTTTGATTACGATCAGACACTCATGCCAAAACGTCGGCGTCAAGTTACGCCGCGCCCCCGTAGCCGACTTGGCCCCACGCCTATGCTGCTGCTGCTGCTGCGGGGAATGGCTTATCGTAGTAGAAGAACAAAAAGACACCTACGCACGCCAGAAGCACGACCAGATCAAATTGTCTACTCGGCCGGCTATCGGTCAGAGATGCGAAGGGTCACGGGGTGATAACAGAAACAACACCCAAATACGAATCGACAGAACGGACGGAAGAACTAAGCGTCAGAGAACGTCGTTGCATCGATGAAGAAACCACGGGGTAACAAACGGGCGAAAAACACACACACACACACAACGGTGAACACCTTGAGAGATGTAAATTGTGTGTGTGTCTGTAAATTGACGTCGATAGACTAAGAAACAGCAAATGCGACTATATTATATGGGTCATGCACGGCATGCGTCTTACACTCACATATGCGCGCGTCGTTAGTGAGCGCTAATGCGTTTTCGAAAACGCGTCCTTGATAGTCGAAAATGGCCCTCGACACGTACACAAACGAAAAAAAACATCTGTGTAAATCGTCAATAATGACGATATTCGCAAACACAAAATTGAATATGTTCATATTATCTACAGTATCGTTGTGTGTGTGTGTGTGTGTGTGTGTTTCACGTAAATGTCGACGTCGCCAAGCGACGACCAAGCGACGACCAAGCGACGATTATGAACTGTCGTCGAAGTTGGTGTCAGTTAAATTGCCAAGGACGCTACATAGATGGACGTCACACCGTCGTGATGACCGCAACAGCCAATCAGCCGCTACTCCCGCGACGAACGAACATCGCGGCGACGGTTAGGCAAATCCACGAACGAAAATAGTGAAGGAATAAACGGATCAGTCGATGGCAACTGAGAGAAGAGTGCCCTTGAGCTATTTCATGGTTACTCGTCGAATTCGTCACACAATAATAACTCAAGCGGCCGCAGGTAAAAAGGGGATGATGGCATGTGCGACAATTTTCGATCGTAGTTGACACACGCGCACACAAAGCGTCCCACAAACGATTGCAGCCACGGCGTCAGTTAGGTCAAGGTGCAACCTCATTATTTATATAACACAGACGAACCATATCGAGTTGTACCTGTCGTCTGTGCATCGGACGCACGTCCACAACGTCAAGCGCGTTTACCACAGCTGACGCTCAATGAACAGTCAATCATGGACACGAGTACGAAGTGCCAATCACCATTCCGACCCCATTCACACGGATTTCGTTCCGAGATTTATGTCAAACTTGTTCCCAAACATCTCGGCCGTCACTGCCACTTCGTTGCTACATTTCGTCGTGATGCTTCTACGCTACTCAAGTCCACCGTAGCCCGAATTCGGGTTTAATCAAAACACGTGATTTAGCCGTTACAGTACCATATCGCTATCGACTACGTGACGATGAACGCCTGGTAAACGTTCGCACGCGTTTCCTATTTTAACGAGATGTGCATAACTTTGTTATAGTCCAACCGCACGGCAATCGGCATCCGCCAAAATGTTGTCCAGTCGTCGTCTATTTTTTGTCTAGAACAGTCTGTGATGTAATCGCCCTCCGTCATCGAGCGCTCGCGCTGGCCTAGAGTTGTACCGCGAGCAGACACACGGCTGAGAAGTTTTCATGCAACCCCCACCGCAATACGGCACACCATTGTGAACGATAGAATGGCCCCCGAGCTTCTAGCTCCGAATCGTTCTCCGCATGACACCGCAAACGGTCCAGACTGTCCCCGTCAAAGTTCTAACGGCCGCCGTAGCAATCTAACGCCATTGACGGTGCTTTTGTAGCCTGTAGTCAACCTCGGTGTCAACTTTGGTATCTGGCTTCGCTTGCGTCGCGTTCAGCGGCGGCGGCGGCGGTGGTGGCGTCTTTGCGCTCCGAACTCATTGACCGACGCTAAATGTTGCTTCAGCACTCGCAGCAGGTGAAGTTTGATGAGTGGAAATATGATAATCACATTTTCGCCACTCGTCTCAACTTAAACTGCCACACACTAAGTGATTCACTTTGCAGGAGTCGGACGAAACGGACAACGGCGGTGGAAACGCCGGCTGTGACGATGACTATGCAAGGATCTTCGCGCGAATGTGTGTTTGTTTCTTTGTTTCGTTTCGTTGGCTGGCCTGCCACCTGGCCTGGGGTTATGGTTGAACAGACGTTTGAATGATAAACGAGAAATACGTTAATTTCAAGTAAGGAATGGGGGACGGGAGAGATCTCACTGTCCATTGGGCCCGACGTGAGTGACGCAGTAAAACCACTGCATTTGTTCTTGGATCGTTTTTATTACTTGCCCAGGTCTCTGCTGGTCATTGTAATGCCACCAAGAAAAGACAGCAAGCGAGAGAAAGAGAGAGAAAAGTGAATGTGTAGTTTGACCGGTGAAACGATCCTTCGTTGCTAGAAGAACTGAGGTGTGTGTGTGTGTGTGTCTGAACAGTAAGAAGTGGTCCTCCGCGAGCTAACGTTCTACACACGCACGCGCGCGTTCAGGCGGGCGAACTGCCGTTCATTGATTAGTTTCAAAACGAGTCAAGAACCTCCTTAAGTCCAACAACCGCAAACACACACACACACACACACACACGGTCACATGCAAGCATCCCTTACGCATCACCAAGATTAATTCTGCGTCGCTAACGACAATTCTTCTTCGTTCGTGTAGCCCTTCTAGGTTTTGTCGTTGCGAATAAAAATACAGTACATAAAATGATTGTTCGTTCTGTATGTAAGAAACATTTTATGAACTAGTGAAGAACGTGACCAATTGATTTTTCCGCATTAGTAATATTTCTACTTATGTGAACTATTTACTGTTCTATCGCAGACCCAAGTGCATAGACAACGCCATAAGGCTGTCACACATCACTGGAATATATAATTAAGGATGATTGCCACTTGTCAATATGCCGACGTCAACTTTTGACTGTAATTAATATTAAACCTTTGTCTACGCGCACCCGTTTCGGGTTAGGCTGATCCAAGTGTGTGTATTTGTGCTAATATGAAAAATTAGATTGCTCTAACCTTTTAGTGCCTTTTTTACACTTTCTGGTTGGCCCTATTATAGCACGAAATACAACAAGAACTAAAAGACACCACTTTCATGATATCACAGGAGCGGAGTCAAGTAGCGGACGACATTGGCGAAAACATTCAAACAACCGTCAAGCAAATCGTCGTCCCCTTTCCTACGTCAGTCTGTTTTTAGCGTGTAAATCTTTCGTAAATTTAAAAACACCGACATGAATGGCCAGAAGAGCCAATGCTTGAATTGACAAGTGCCAGTTATTGTATGCGTGTGCCGGTGGTCGCTAATTTTTTGCCAACTCGTGGTTGATGCTAATGCCAAGTGGTTTCGTGCATCGCAGAAAGGAATAGCGTCATTATGCCCTGCCGGCGGAGTGTTGTGTGAATATACAAAATGCGCTTTTGTGGTAACTTTTGCCGGTGTGCGTCTGTCGCGTTCTTTTTTGACGGCTGAATTCACAACCTTCCCCGTCTCGTCCGACTCGCGTTCGTTGAGGCGTCCCTTTTGACGGACAGCTCGTGCACCTTGCACAAGCCAACGGATAGCTTTGTAGGTGGTTCGGCCATTGCCGGAGACGTTTCTGACGTCTTGTTCACCTCACCATTGACGACGACAATCATGGCGATGACTATGATAACGGGGTTCGACCATACAGCTCATTTGTCAGCTCGTTCGTACACCGCAAAAGGTGCACCGGGACTCAGTACACGCCCTAGGAACAACTACAACAATAATAATAATCATAATAGCGTTACGCATATTGCCTAACACAAAAACGCCTAGCGACAATAACTGGCCTCAGTTTGTATAATCAGTTGGTGACCTCTGCTGCGTCTATTTAGCAGACAGTCCGGCCTATCCGACGAGTGAGACGCCGCACGCCCTGATAAAGCACAAATATTCCCATCTAGTGAAGATTAGTTAAGCACATCAGCCGGACGGCAGTATCGGTACATAATCAATTGATGATGATCCGACAGAACACTACCACCGGTCTTCTTGGACGTCCCTATTTCAAGCGTTGTCTGACCCTTCGAGAAACGGTGGCTCATTTCTCCTTTTGATTTTATGGCGATGGCGCTGCTGGTGATAGGGGAAATCACCGTAACAGGAACAACATACCAGAGCTAGTGCAGTGCAAGGAAAACAGGATTCGTAGTCTGTCGGCCGGTGGCTAGCACTCTCCTTAAGCCGTCTTTTAAGCAACCCGAAGGGACCATCAGCACTCGTACACGAAACGATTCCTAAGAACCAAACCCAAATACACCTTACCACCAGGCGATTTTCCATGACGTCAGCCGGGTGCTGACCCGAAACCTTTAAATATTTATGTTAGCAAACCGCGCTTATTATAAACAAGCAGGCACAAGAAGAAAATGAACAAGCGGTTAGCTCGCTAAGGCCTTTTCTCTCTCTATCCTCGAGCCTGTGAAGCTATCAAGAACAAGGTGGTGAACAAGGATCGAACTAGAAACAAGCCAAGAACATTAAGCCCATATGTGCCGTTTCTCCGGCCAGTGCTGCTGCATCAGAGGGGGTCTGACAAGCGGACCCGATCCGAGCCGCTTAGCGTCTAGGATAAACACCTATTCAACGTTGACGTCCCTTTGTCTTAATGGTGCTGGCACTATTTGTCGCTGCCTGTGGCACCGCCTATGCAGTTTTACCTCTACACAGCCTCAGCTACCTAAGCTATTGACCCTTTAGTTTTGCGAGCCCTACGTTTAACCTGGATTACAGTCGTTCCGCTCTATGCCTGCGTACGTGTATACTGACCGAATATGTTAACGTTTGCTCTTAGACACGTTCGTATTGGAGAAGAGGCGGACGTAAGGCGAGCACCAACCAGTAGGCATCTCTGTCTGGCAAAATCGGTTCGGTGGTCAAACGATGTTTGCCTTTCGCTATATTAGTACATTAACTAGCGCATTTAGTTATAGGCAACATCTCATATACCTCGATTTTTCGTACGCGTTGACGAATAAAAAGTTCACGCCTTTCCCTACCGGTCTATTCCATTCATCGGCATGGTTGGACGATTCACTTATCCAGATATAGCGTGTGGACTATTCCCAATGTGACGTTTCCTTATTTCTTCATTCTCTTCCTCTCTTTTTTCTTCAGTTTCCTTTTGATCATCTGATTCTTCACGCGGACGTTATCGCCACCTTTCGCTCATTCGCAAAAGGATAGCCTAGCTTGCAAAAAGAGGAAAAACACGAAAATAGGATAACCAAAACCAGCCGACCGCGGCTATAAGGGAAGAAGGGCCGCGGCAAATCGACGTCACATCGGCGAACGGCAGAGTCGTCGTCCATTATAGCGCAACACCGAACTAAGCCGGCTCGCGATGGTCTCGCTGTGCTGGCTGGCAATGGCAGCGATCGAAGAACTGAGCTAAGCAGAGATAAAATCCAGGAGGTGGATAGCGATGGCCGGTGCAAAGCCGTACGGAAATCAAAAGTGGGTTCTGACCCCTTTTTGACCTTTCTTTACCCTTTTTTTATTTTTCTCCTTTTCCTTGGCGCAGTCACGTCAGCGCGCTGATGAAAAGCGACGACCGTTCGTCGGTTCTGCTTTATCTCGCGTTGACTCTGTGCGATAACGCCAGATGGAGAGGAGTGGAAAACGGAGGTGACGCTGAGGCGCAGGAAGACGACGCGAAGAAGGCGATATCGGAGGAAGCGGCGCCGGGAATGGGATATGCGAACGCTCGAATCATCGCCACCATACAATGCGCCGTACAGCACGTAGACCAGCGTGCGAGACAAGCATGCCAACATGCAAAAAAAAATCACACAAAATCAAGAATCGACGCAATTTACTTTGTCGGCCTTCTCTACAACCCCAAACTTCTCAAATGCGGTCGCGCTGTCTACACACAGCGTCATGCCTATTATATGCCATAACGTAAACGAACGATAAAGGCTAGGTAGATCATACACAAGTTTAATGGCCGGCCTAGCCATTCGGACGTTTCTACGAGTCTGCATGTAGACAAAGGAAATAGCTTTCTTTTGGTTGTGTCTGCTCATTGCAGCATTGTCGTTGCAATCGTCCAACAGCAATTTGAATGTCCTCTTTTGTGGCTAAAATATAGAACCCGGTCGAATTTTTGAGGCGCATAAAATCTAGTCATTTTCCGCCGTCAGCTCTTTTGCCTTCCTATCGCAATTAACGCTGCGTTCTAACATGTTGCCATTGCAACGAGCTGCGCATAACACGATACTAACCATTTGGACAGCATTGCCTGCGGAACACGAAATCATACGATCTGCATTCGCGGGTCTACGGTTAAGCATATGCAGACACACAC
>MNPL01008932.1:69256-81095 GCA_002081605.1 Tropilaelaps mercedesae | reverse complement strand
ATTATATATTATATATATAATTTAATATAATTTTTTATATATTATATATTATATTATATTAAATAATTGTACAAGAGCACTGGATTTATTTCAATGTGTTTATAGAATGTTATACAATTTTGCATGTTTGAATAATACTTTAACACATAGTAACTAGTGTGGTGTAATCAAGTGTTTACTACCATATGAGTTTTCACGGTGGGTGGATACCTTATATGAGGAATTAATTTTTATAGATTTACAGATAAAACATAACAATTTCTTAATTAAATCGCTTCGAACGATTATACTGTTTGATGGGAAAAATGGAAAAATCAAGTTTAATAAAATCGTACAACAATAAAGGGACATAAAAAATGACAAAGATACAATGAATATCGGTCTAGACAATAGCGGCACTGAAAGCAATGTACGTCGGTCACCTTCAACGTCTTCGGTTATTATATATACTTAACACGTTGGTAAATTCATCCATGTATTTCACTAAAAAAGTATTCATGAAAAACAGAGTTACCAGAATGCGAGCATTGGTATAGGCAATCTCAATGCATATTTAGTGGCGTTGTTTCGTGGTCGTGTTGCATCTAGCAATTGCCCTATATATGTCGGATACATTCCACGGACTTACCTATAAATGAAGAAATAAGATTAATTGCACTTATAGTTTATAGCTTATATTCATGTATGGATATCATGGTTTACTTAAATATAATTATAGAAATGAACACGATAATATACAATATACAAGCATTCAAAATGATCATCATACGTTACATAAGCAAAGAGTGCTGATATGTCTCGATGATATGTTGTTGATGACATGTTGATACGAAAGGTGACTGTATATCTCAGGTGCGACCGTTCAGAGAGATCATTGAAGTTAAAATTAAGTGGTTGCAACTGTAACTTCCGCTAGCATATTAAAATAGATTCGATAGTTAACGCGTCCTTTCCCGAAATCTACAAATGCATAGTTGAGTTTTCACAGAGGATTAATTATCTCATTAAATCATTAAAAATTTGTTTTTTATCTTGAAACGCGAACGTCCCGTCCCACCGCAATGCGGCCGGTCTTTAGAAAAACCATGGTACAATATCGCGCGATCGATTCAACGTACCAAAAACGTATTCGGACTACCGAACGGTTATGCATGCACATAATCATAGTTGTATCGTGGTAAAAATGATACCACAAAATGAGCGATCTGAAAGAGTCTGTGGTAGAATCCTATGACGGATATGATAAGCTCCGCTTTATGACACCACGGAGTTCCTATCGTGATGCCTACTCCCTGAAAGTGTCCAATACACATTTACGGTTGTGTGCCATTACTACGGCGAGACAATACAACCCACTTGGCCAAATCTATAGTGAAATCCGGGGTTGCTAATTTAATCACTGTATGTTCAATAATTCTCTAATTCTTGCAGTCGATGTATTTAACATAAGCCAACCTGATATAAAGAGCTTTTGTACTTTGCCATAATAAGAAACGGTGTTTTTTATGGTGACCAAATGTTGATGGAGTTCACATTATATTCTCTAGCAAAGGCGTTTTGCGGTAAATGAAGACTTTCATCCTTTTTGAGGATTGTTCCAAACTACAAGCGAACCTTAGTAGTTACTAGTCATCTACTTGAGTACATACTTCCAATGCTACGCAAGGAGATATACTTTTCATATTTTCATCACAAAGATAGAAACAATAATGACACACCTATTAGCCTATCGATAACAATTATAATAATAGTGATTGATACAGACGCAAACCCTTATCGCACTAACGTAGCCGGCGGGTGTTTCATGTCGAATAGAAGAGGAAGATGTCCTAGCCCTGCTTTAATGAAAATTGAATATCCGCACTGGAATCATGTTGAGCGGTTGGACAATAAAGTAGGTATCTGATGGTACTTCTGTCTATAATATCACTTTAAATAACAGTCAAGTTAGAAGATTTGCAGCCAGCCTTTCTCCGCTTTACGTTCAACTGCAACAATTGTTACTCTGTCGTATTGCTGTGAGGTTCATACCAGTATGTTCACAATACAGAAAGCTTCTGGAAGGATATTTATCCTCTTAAGTCTAAATGCGATTTTGCCAATATGGGACGAATATCCTTAAGGTGCTGTTGCCATTAGCCTAACAAAATTGAGACTATTGATTGATATTGGCATGCTTGGACGACATTGCCAGCAAGCATTAAGTCTTTCAAGGCTTCATCAGTGAATTGCGTCCATAGTCAGCTAAATAAAGCCAATAATTTCAATTAAAATAATTACTACCATTTCTTACCAGTTTTGTACTTCGTTGTCACTTACGTAAATTATTCGCATATTGCTCGACAGGCACTAAACCAAAAAAATAAAGGAGGATGCTCTGTTGATTGACGAAAAAAAATACGCCACGGGAAAAACAGTGCCAAAGAAGAAATATAAAAAAGAATATCTTTAAAAATAACAGGCTCTGATAAAGTAAATAACAACAAGGACGTTAAAGAGATGCTGACACATACGGGCAATATGCTTGCAAAACAATAGTAAAAAATTGACTATAATAAATAAAACCATTAAGAAATGAACATCTAGGTGTTCCGAACCTGCTCATATTTATGATCTTTGCCCACGAGAAGTATCAGTAAATTAGCGGAATGAATATAACATGCGATACTGAAACAGACACCATTGAGTCCTAAGCGTCATATTAATCAGGCCTACATAACTAAAGAATGTCTTTAGTGTTTAGAATGTCTTTTCTAGAAAATATCTGGCAGCTCATTTAAATTGACCGGTTTACATCGGGTATCTAAGCATTTCGATTTGGATAGAGATACCCTCAACGAAGGTGAAGCAACTAATATCAGTGGGACAAAAAAATGCCTCTTGCTGTCTCCCAAAAGTTAACAATGATAAGTGAATTGGGTATTCAAAGCAGTCTATGCAATTGTAAAGAAGAACTTGTAAAGAGACACTCATATGTGATCATAAGTTCATCAAGTTCGGGTCAATCTAATTCTACGCCTGGTACACTGGGCAAGCCATAGGACTATTTTGTCTGAAAGAATTGCTTGTGTCCTTGCTAGGAGGCGAATCTTAGGTCATAAAGGGTCGTCTATACCGATCATTAACACAGCACCACAGCTCAAAATATCCTAGAGAACGCAAGATACAAGATCAATGTGGCAGTCGATAAAACGACGTTTAAGAATTTGTCATTCTCTTAAGTTCTCTCTGCTTATTCCGCTTGCATATCACAAATGCCCATTACACAACTAAAATTATTCTAAAAGCGTAAGCCTTAGTGCTATTAAAAAAGAACATTAACAAGCAACATCGAATCTGCCTTTTTTCGGTCTTCGACCGGACTCACGCAGTTTCTTAGCACTAAACTATTACGTCTTCTAAGTACTTCGACATCTATACAATCTGAGAAAGGACCAAGTTTCGTTAAGGACCAAGTAGTGGTACAACTCATGTGCAATTTTGTTGACAGAAATTGAAATGGCATAGGTTTACAAAATGCAATGTAAAAAAACCATCCCAAGCAAATTTTTAGGATAACATATCCCTTTTTTCCATTTTACCTTTTAAGCAGAAACAAGGTCTCCTGAAGCCCTATGTTGTAGAACATTTATAATTCTAAAAACATCATTCGTGCTTTACGTATTGTATATTTTGACTACGTCACTAAAGTAGTCGTTGACTCGATAATCAACTATACGGTGCTATCTTTGATCTTACAGAAATTTTGAGAAATGTAAATATTGATGGAAGGAATCTTGCATCGCCAGCACGCGTGTTTGAACTCGTCCTAATGCAACACTTCGCATCTACTTAAATCTAAACAACAACATTGATATCGATATATGACAATCGATGTATGCAGCATGCATATATGAAAACAGTAATCAAATTTGCTTGACCCGACATCTGATTGCATGGCGATATGCACATTCAAATTTGAAAATATGTGTGACATGCAATTGTAAAGGCATCGAATAGGAATGTTGTCCATATGGCAGATTTGGTAAAGCAGATCCGTTCAAGGCGTTTTCCCACTTGCTTATGGCTTTCAATGCTTGTATGTGTGGCCCTATACAATACAAGGGACTACCTAATGAGGTATATTAATAATGATGATGTGATTAATAATAAACCTTCTGGTTAGTTTATTGTTACCATTCTTTATTTATTCTTCATCGTTATATTTTTACTATCAGCATGTTCTTTTTGACTAAACTAGCATACTCGTGTACGATTAGTCTCCACACAAAATCCCTACACGAAAAGTCTAAAAATTGAATATAAGCTAGAAAAAATAGAATATAAATATAGCCAGAATATAAACCCAACAATATTAAAATATGTGACACGGTTATGATATTCAGCAAACTGAGGAATACGCTAGTATCGAGGTACAGAAGGATTACGCCTTTAGTAATGAAATTAGAAGACGCCCTTCGCTGTTAAACTATATCTGGACTAGACTAAATGTGATGCATTAAAAGCCGTTTGGTTGACGTGTTGCAAGTGAGTGCTAGCCAACTAAATCAATGTTTTAAAACGAAAGCAACTCTGTCGTAGTGCCGCAAACTTTTCATTAATCAGTCATTATAGGAACAACAACTCATACCAGAATACTCCAATAGCTTGGGAGAGTTGATGCTAACCATAATGGCGCTTTCGAAAACTACATTAACTGGAATAGAACTAATTTCAAGTTGAAAAACCGATCTGAATTTAAACATTCTGGCAGGTGGGGCTCTAACGCCGTGCATTGAGGTAGGCTATGTTGTCCGGACTCGTTATAATCTTAGCCTAAATAACAGGAATAAATGACGCAATTGTGGATACGAAAACTGCCGTCGAAGTGTTTTACAGACAGGTAGTGACGACCCTAAGCACATTACTTGCTCTAAAGAAACAATCCTTCAAAACAAGATTTTTAAACAATTGTCCTCTTTGAATATGTAAATATCGGCATTAACACATGAAGTGCATGAATTTTTGAAGAATAGTCATGCTTGAAGGAAAGTAAAGAAGATCCTCATAATTAGTCCATGGCAAGTTTCTGTGACGTTTGAGAGAGACATAAAGCTTAACTAACAAAAATCGAAAGGGGAAATTACCTGAGAAAGTTGTGGATGAAGATAATGAAAGAAAGATGTTAAATAATTTGGAACTTAACAACTGCTAAAAATATTTATTGACCTAAAATGATGTAAATAATAAATTACGAATAAGAAAAGCTTTCAACGTAACTTTTTTATTACTCTATTAAATAGTGAAAAGTCTACTATAAATAACAATAATATCATCTGCGTTGCCAAACCGTAATTGGCCTGACGAAACCCACGTTCTATGAAGTGGTAATTAACAATCGCCTCAAATTTATTCGGCACATCGATTACACACAGACAATAGAATTTTAGGTAAACAGCAGCAATAGCCTGCTGGCAAAGTGTGCTCAAGAAGTCTCATGGTGATGTATCATTGTACCGAAATTTATGTCTTTGTATATAAAAAGCGCACTATTCTACGTTATAGGATTCAAACGCGTTATGCACCGTTCCCGGCCATGTATCAAGAAAAATACTTCAACACACATTCACACATGGGTATACCAACATAAAACTTATCAAGCTTTAAAAGTCTGTAAAACTTCCAAACCTTTGTCAATTTACCATCCCACGCCATATTATGACCACGAAAAGAACAACTACTTAATTTCTACCTTTTTCTACGGCTGAATACATTCCGTGCTACAAAAAAGAGTCAATTCTTTCGAAACATTCGAAAGTTTTTCCCCATCAACTTTTGAACAATAAACGCAACAACATTATTACGTCGAAATATTTGACGTATAAGACGCAGCATACCTATCATTGACATATCAACGATCATCATCAATATTTCAGACGCATTATTTTCACGTATATACGAACGAAAGTTCATACGAATATCGTGTGAAATTCATTTTTAACACTTACTTAAATGATAGTAAATGCCGATCTCAATAATAAAAAAGCAAATTTATTATACAGTACACACCCTGGGATATTTTATCTACTGATAATCTTGCAAACGGCTATTAAGAAACAAGCCTATACAGCAAGCCGCATTTGAAAATCAGCGTACTTACATATATTTATAATTGACATGCTTCGACTCAGCGAGCGCGGATTTGACTATCTCTCCGAACTGTAACATGCAGTGTATGGGAAAAAACACTACCGCAGCACTAAGCGTGAAGCCATCTCATCGTAAATATGCACTGCCTTATCAGATAATTACAGTCATGAAAAACGTATTTAGATAGAGATTCAGATTTAAAATGATGGGTCCGTGTTAGCCTTTCCGTGGATGTTCCGGAACACGTTTGCGTCGATTCTGAATGTTAGACATTGCAACTTTGGGTTTTTTGAGTCACATCCACGACGTAACAGATAACACATGAAACCACCATCTTATTTTCAGATTCAAGAACAAATAAACGTATATCAAACGTTTGTTGTGTTTCCAGGTCAGAACTGACAAACGTGTTCTTTTGCTTTCATGTGTTGCGAAGATTGCTATATAAGAACTGTTAGTATTTGCTTGTAGTATTTGCTAGTGTATAACACACATCCAATTATTATTATTTGTATCATGTTCCCTGTGAGATTTTGGCAAAAAAGTCTATAAACCGTACTTCCTGTAAATATAATAACAGACATGTAAAGAAATAAAAACAGGCTTTTAGCCATAACTATAGTAACATGTTTGGTTCAAAATCAAAGGAATTATCAAATGGTATAGGTCAGACAGAACTGTTGATACTGTTACCCTCAATTGAATACTATGACTGGAAAAGAATATAGCTGGGACTATTGATGACTGAAAAAAGACCAGAAATTGAATACTGGTATAGCAAATTAATCAAGAAAAAGTCTATTGAATGGAATGATAACAAGAACAGTAGGTTTACACCGCTGAAATGTGTGGTATTTAAATGAGTGGATAATAATGAAAGCACATCAAGTATTTCGTGTACTACTAAGAAGTTTAGTTTAGATTTGAGGATTCTGTCAAGATGGACATATCACGGACCCACTACCAAGAACAAATTAAAATTACTGCCAATGTTCCGAAATCCGGAGCAGCTATAGCAGTGTGACTATAGCAACACTACGGAAGTAAGACATGCGCTGTAATTGCTGTATAAAATTTTCTATAAGCATCTCGTTCCTAGGTATGAACAACTCAGAACAACCGACAATGCGCCTTAAATGTCGCTGAGCATGTTTTCATTTGGAACCCATAACACAGCTGACATTAAAACACAAAAAGAATTCGATCAAAGGTCACTTAAATATTATAATGGCCAGTGAAATTCTCTTTTGTATTACTATTTGAAAATGAAGTAAGCTGATTCTTCGTACCAATTAGCCTATTGAAATATCCTCAAACGGGCTTCTATTATTGTTGGTATTTGTTAACCATCCTTAAATGGTATACACCGACTGCCTTTTTTTCGAAACCCAGTTCCACGTGCGGAATCTTACCATACTTACACGAACCACGAGGAACTACGGTTCAATACCTTTCCTTGACACAGTTGTAAATTGATTGAGACTATTTCTTGTTGTGTGTCGTGGTTTTTTTTACAGAAGTGCGGTTGTTGTAAGGTAAATAGGTAGAGTAGTTGAGCTCGGTGGCTTGGTGTTGCGACCGGAGGAGACACGTAGGTGCACGGGTTCGATCCCTGTCGTTGCACATTTACATTTATAGAATCCGTCTTGCGAAGCAATGTAAAAAGCGTTAGCGTTGACGTTAATGTTGGCTGATGGTCAGCCCTAAAAAACATTCAAATAATCTATTGTATAATTTTTCGTGACAAACGTGTTACGAACTCCTAACTATAATTCTCAAACAGATGGTTACTACTGAATTGCGCAAGAGAGAATATGTATTTTTACAATAACACTGGTATAAGATTCCCTGTCTGAAATATCGGGATATCAAGCATGAGCGTTCTTGACAGGTTACAAATTTTATACGATGTAACAGGTTATGACGGGCGATAAGGTTATGGCGTGCACGCAGCCGTATTGAATCAATAAATCAGTTGAAACATTTCGGTTTACTTGAACATAAGTATAATTTTTTTCCAGAAAATGGCCAAGTGGAAAATTTTGAAGAGAAAAATGAAACCGGCGGAGTCGTTAGGGTCAGATACGTCTGATTCTGAAGAAGAGGTCTCACTTACCCGAAGTTCAGAAGGTGTACCAAAAAAGAAGTATAAATGGACAAATAAGCAGGTATCGCATCGTAATAACTACTGTTGGGACAGATCTGAACGACGTTTGATTGTTAACAATTTCTTTATCGTTTAGCGTTTTTTATTCATTTGGAAAACAACTACTAAAGGGTATGTGTGTACCGTTGTTCCCTGACCCAGCATTATTTGTGAGAGGAATTTTTAGAAATGGGTGTTTATAAGTTAACTTCTTGTAGGCTGTGTTCTATATTTTGCATCGTGGTTCCGGTTTAGCCAAAGTAAGCGCTGTTTTTATGGTAAATTTTGACTTTAATTTGTTTTTAAAGCATGCCAATGAAATCCACATTCTCCTTTAGATTTAGCGGAGAAACTATTTGATAAATTGATTATATTCTTCTTTATTGTTACTAACTGACATTTGCTTCAATCAGTCCCAATGTCGTATCTCCCAAATGAAAAGGCTAACTGACTTGAGGCTCTTTTGATTCGCTACTTTTATTTGATTTCGTATAAGTAAAGGCTGTGAATAAATATACGCTTCGGTTTGCAAAATTATTCAACCTATTAGAATTAAATAAATAATAAAATGTCATTCTAATCATTTTTTACCGTCCGGCGGTATCGTTCGCAAGCACTAAGCTTATCAATGTATAATAGTAAAGATCTGCTGACCGAATTCCTAATTAATTACTTGACGATCTCTGAAGTGCTTGTAAGTACTATCAAGGTTCTCCCAAATATATTTTCCGCACAAATAGTAGTGCACGCTGCCTGCCTAAATCTCTAACGATTTACCTGAACAACTGATAGATCAGACTTTGAGCATCTTAAAGGGATTAGTATATCCATAACACGTCTAGACGTCAAATCAGTACTAATAGCTTGACTAGTTTTATACAGTACTACACAAGCTACCTGAATTCGCTATTATAATTCTGTAAACTTTAAACAAAGCATAATCGAATAAGCAATTGCTGTTGCTGCAATTTTTAGCGTCTCCTAATTTTTGCTTCCCGCGGCATTACTTACCGGGATCGTCATCTGATGAATTCGCTCCGTTCGTTGTTGGCACATTCTAAAGAAGAGGTCAAATTCGAAAAGAAGGATAACTTGGCGGCCATCAATGAAATTGCAGAAATGAAAAACTGCAACAAGGTAAGAAGACTAGTTGATCAGGCATGTAATTGTCAACTTCGTGTCCCTAACAGCAAACAATGCCCATTTTTGCTTAATATAATTAATGATAAATATTGCTCTTCTATCGGTCAACTTAAATATTATGATATGTCATCACCCATCTGTGTATTTCCTTCACTAGCATAAATTTTTACTCGTAACAGTTGATAGGACGGAGAACACATTCTGCTTAAAGCGAACTGCTATTGATGGTAAACCTTGAAACATCACTAGACAAATGAAACTGTAAAAGGTTTGTTAACAAAGCTACGACAGACTACACCTATTATTGCTTGACCTGGAACCGTAACATGTCACAGTGCGCTTAAAGTCTTAATATGAAGAAACAATTAAGATGCTTCGCGCAAAAAACTACATCAAGTACGTTTGTAGACACTCTGAACTCAAATTTTAATAAAATGGTATATTGTGTGATAAACTAAAGTGAGATTAAAACTGAGTTTAAAATCATTGATAATGATTGTTGCAGAGCCGCCAAATTGAACTGTTTTATTGACTTATCTATAAACAGCTGATCTGCATGTGCTGTGGTATCTATATTTTTGCTTAGGGCTGACCATCAGCCAAATTTAACGTCCACGGTAGCACTTTTTGCATTACTTCGTAGGACGGACCCCATATATATAAATGTGCAACGGTGGGGTCGAACCCATGCATCTATCCCCAGTCTCCTCCGGTCGCAAGGCGCGCACGAATGCACCAAGCCACCGAGCTCGACGTGGTGTGGTATCTATAGACAATAATTCGCTTACTACTAGCCGGCTGTACAATAGGGGCAACAAAAAATAGTTTTATTCAATAATCGCGTTAACGCGTACATAGGAATTTAAACTTTATCATTGTATACCATCTCTAACTTGACGTCAACTCCGAAGATCTTTGCTTCAGTTTCCAACGGTTTTTGGATGATGTTGCATCACATCTGTTTGTCGATTGTAATGCATTTTATTAAAGAAAGTGAAAAGAACACAGCTCTAACCTTGTTTACAATACCACCATCAGACTTGCACATACGTACGAAGTTTTAGTAGCAATAATACTATGCGTTTAAAAATAAGCAACAAAATGGTGATGTAGAAATTAGCGTTATCTCGCGTTTTGTTTTGTAGAGGTGACTTCAAACCAAGATTGGTTCTCTTTTTTATTGCAGGTGATGTATATGGAGAACAGACGTAAATCCGACACATATATGTGGCTAGCGAATATGAGAACCGGACCTACCCTCAAATTTCTCATACAGAACGTGAGCACAATGGAAGAGCTCAAATTTTCTGGTAACTGCCTTCGAGGATCTCGACCACTTTTGTCGTTTGACCCAACTTTCAACAACAACCCATGGTCGCGTCTTGTAAAAGAAGTACTTGCTCAAACCTTTGGTACACCCGCTTACCATCCACGCTCGCAGCCATTCTTCGACCATGTTTTCGTATTCCGATTGCTTGACAAACGCACTTGGTTTCGAAATTATCAGGTGAGCATTATTAATGCTGCAAATACTGTAGGGCGTGGTTCTATGATTTTATTTGAGCTGCAGGCAATGAAAGGGGATTTAGTTCTACTTTTAGAGTCAATTAAAGCCTATTTTGTCCATATTACCCTAATCTAAAATTCGGAAGTTGCACTACATGTTGCTGAATGTTTTGATCGGAAAACCATGTAGTTCCGGCACAATACTGTCGGTGTTTCTATAGTGTTGCACATATTGTTTTCTATTTTATATAGTATATGCACTACTGTGTCTATCTTTGCAAACACATTAAGTTTGCATCTTCTTCATATAGGATTTGTTAATTCCAACGTGCCTGGATTGTTATTGAGCATCGTTTTCTTTTCGGGCATCACTAGAGTAAACACAACCTGATTGTCGTCTCAAATCGTTCACACAGATTGTAGAAGAGGACGGGTCATTGGTAGAGATTGGACCAAGATTTTGTCTAAACCTCATCAAGATCTTCGATGGTCCCTTTTCGGACGTAGTGATCTACACGAATCCTCATTATGTTGCGCCCAACAAAATACGACGTCTCGCCAAAAAGGACAGTAGATACGTGGAACGAAAAGAACAAAAGGTATAGTTTCTATTACAACAATCATATTGAAGTAAACATGAGCTACTACTGAGATTATTTTGGTGATGTTCTAATGAGAAAGTAATATGAGGTGTCAAGAGTATTACGAGTTGTTGGTAAATACTACGTATCGCATGATATTGCGGTTGGCTAGTTGTGCGTTTGTATCGAAGCCTGCGTCTATTATGTGCTATTAAATTCACTTTTCTAAAAATTGAGTATGCTTAAAAAAATTTTAGCAGTCTGTAGAATCGAGGTTGTTTCATTCTGTGTTACCTCCTAATAATTTGAGGAGAGTTAGAGAAGTGAACTAAAT
>MNPL01008932.1:1053-68701 GCA_002081605.1 Tropilaelaps mercedesae | reverse complement strand
ATATATATATATATATATATATATACTAGCGGGATTTGTATTCACTAATTAACATTTTAGGTAAAACGCCAGTTTATCGAGAAGCTTCCGATGCCATCTCCAGAGGATCCACATTTGGATGTATTTGAGACGAAACCTTCCGAGGAGGCCGTTGGAATCGAAAAGCACGCATACTATAGATTGAACTTTGATGTTGGGCAAGAAAAAAAACCGAGAAATCTGAAAAAGAAAAAAGTTGAAAAACCGAAAAAATAAAAATGGCTAGTAGAGAAAGCAAGATTAGGGACTTTCGGAAACAATGAACACTGAATGAACATAAAAGACTCATATTATTAGAACGCTGTACTCGTGAAGTCAAATATAATTAAACAATGTAATTGATATACATTAAGAAGTTGTGTAATGAAAAACACTACTAACCAAAATCAATAATGTTGAGATTTTCAACAAAGAGCCCACAATGTTGATGCAGAAGTGACGAATTAGTATCCCTATCGAACATAAACTAGTAACCGAACGACATGTATTACGTTAATATTCGCTTGGGGCTGCAAACCAAAAAGGTACGGTCGAGCAATGAGAGATAGATTTATGAAAATCAATGAAATTGGAGTACGATTGAGAGAGACTATTAGAAACTACACCTACGGCGACAGTTAGAAATAATTTGTTTTTGTGGCTTATCGCTTTTATATAAAAAAATCGATTTTTTGTTTTGAAAAAGAGCTAGCAGACCAACTCACATTGAAACTCATAGTGACAGAAGGATTGGTTTATTTACGTAGATTATATGTAAAAATCAATGAAATATATATGGCTTTTTTGGGTGTTGGCCTTATGAGCATGCTCCAAATGGATTGAGACCCTTATTAGGTGTGACGCTGTGCCCAAAGAATAACATTTATCTAACCTCCAACTAGCTTGCAACTTTTAGTGGCTTCTTTTATTTATTTCTTTGACTCCTTTGACGAGGTCGCTTATACTTCGCTATATTGGATCGTTCCCGGCAAGTTCATCATAATTTCACTTACCATAAAAAGTAACACGATTTCACTTGGTATTTTTATATCTGTTACTATTCTATTATATGGCGCGTTTTTCTTCATAATTTTTGTGTAGTTCAATGTCCTACCTCGCCGCTAGTTTGCGTTAGTCGGGTTTAACCATAATCTTGGCTGATGACATAAAAATCACCCTTGAAGCTTCGTAAACCGCCAACATCCTCTAGATTTCTAAGAATGGGAAATATTTGTAGATAAGCGAAATCTAGAGAATCCTTTGAGAGATTCGAATCTCCGGCGGCTACCGTTGCGTTCAGTGTTCTTAAAGCGTTGCTTCACACCAATAACTTTCTATACTTTCTATACTTTAGAGTTTCGATGTTTATTCCATTTAACTATGTTGTAAGACTCAATATAAAAGAATTTTTTCAATCTGCTTGGTTGGCGCAAGACCCAGCATTTGGACGTAACCGATCTCTACGATTCGAAGCAGATAATATGTTTTGTCGACACACTAAGCCACTAGCAGTCTACACAACTCATGTTCCGATTATGTCTACGGTTGTCCTAATGAGACATATAAGGCTCAAAGATCAGCTTGAACTTTGAAGCCTGGACCTTTCGGCGGCTCTTTCAAGGAAGTCAGACCACCAGCGGGTTCACTGGCTTTGCGCCCATTATAGGGGCCGAGCCTGGGTTTTCGACCAGCCTTGAGTTCGTCAAGGATGTGATCCACATCCTTACTCGTCAGATCCTCGAAATAGTCATCATTTACCTGAACACGTCGCAGAAGCAAAAAATTTTTCATAACATTTTTTTAGTTTTCACTTTGCGGTTGTAAATTACCTACATTCGTGCCAGCAATATGCCTCAGCAATATGGCGTACAGAAAGGTACTCAATACTGTGGTCAAAATTACCTGCATCATGGGTGCATTAACACAGGCTCCTAGGCATTCGACAACGTTAAGAGTAAATAAGCCGTCCTTGGTAGTTTCGCCATTTCTAATACCTAGCTTCTTCTCAATACGGTGTTGAACATCCTCGCCGCCGCGTAGCATACATGGTGTCGTTGTGCATACTTGTATGTGGTATTTGCCCATAGGGTCTCTAATGAATCAACGAGCACAATTATATGAGGATAGGTTAAGAATTAGTAGTGGTGAGCAAGATAGCTAAGTTACTCATTTTTGAAACAAACATATTCAGTCAGTTTTCTAATGGGCTGAAAATGTCGTTAATGTGGTTTTTTTTTAATCTACCTGTTGAACATTGTATAGAACGTAGCAACTTCATAGACGCGCATCCTAGCCATCCCTAGATAATCGGCAACGTAGTTCATAGCCGAAATAGGAAGCCAACCGAACTGGCGTTGGGCGAGGTCCAACAGTGGAATTAAAGCAGCATTAGAATGGCCTATCGAATTAAAACAGAAAACGTTACATTTAGCTGTGCAAAATGCACTGGCTCTGGGTAAAGAATTAAAAAGATCTTAATTTTAATCGCAAACTCAATCGCGATTGCTAATCACTGAGGGCTTTTTTTAATTGCGTTAAGCTTTCTACTTCCAGGTGTATTATTTGCATGGCAAAAACAATGCGCTATAATTAGCTGCTTTTATATAATTATAACTTTCTTATTGTCTTCATGGCGCTAAAAGCTACTATCAATTTGTTACTTTTGTAAAATAATTGTTGAATGGCATTAAATCTGTTATACCAATAGTTATGAACTTAGCCCATGATCCATCGTGAAACCTGTTAAATATGGGTTAGCCCCTGGACAGTCTATAACAAAATGGTGTAGATGTTCAGGGCTTTTCCTAGTAAATGATACAAAAAATACTAATAATATTAATATTTTAAGAAATTGGTATTGTTACTATAAGAAACGCTTAAAGCTAAATGGTGTATCTAACCGTCTGGATAGATCGCCACTATGGCCTTAGCTCGTTCAAGATTCTCTGGTGTGAATTCAAACTTGATATCAGAGTTGTTTTTTGGACTATCCCGATGCACAAAGAGTTTCTCGCTCCGAACTACGGCAGATGTCTGCAGTCCTCGAGACGCAGTTAGCACGGGAGCAGCTACGTGCTGGATGGACGCAGCAGCCCGGTAAACTCCCAGTAGCATCTAAATGGGACAAAAATGAGCAGCGTACCAAGGTGGAGAAATATGCACAAGTAAAAACAACTTGCAATTACCTAGTCTCTTGTTATTCAATTAGTTACCTCCCGCATGCTATGGGATTTAAACAGACAGCTTAAAAATAAAAAAAAACATATCGAATATATAAGTGGATATATTAGCGGTATTTTACCATATACATGCTAACAGATTACGGTTTACTTAATTGAAAAGAAATTAGAAAATTAGAAATCATATGGAGTCTCTAGGATGACACATTTAAGAACTATTTTTAAAATTTCAAAAATCATTTCAAAAGTGATTTCCGCACAGAGAAGAGACCAGCAGCTTGCTGGTAACGTTCACTTTCATCTGCTTTCTTGGTACAAATGCGTCGAAATTTCTTTGTTCGAATTACTCGTATGAACCTGTTTTACTAATTTGTATCGAAACAGCATAAATGGATGGGTAACTTTAAATGAAATCTACCATATGATGGAGTCGATTATAGGCGCACTCCGACTTACCTATGAGTAAGTCATGAATATAGGTTGATAGTTTTAAAGGTTTTTTAGGTCGATAGTGCTAAAGTGTTAAAGTAAACGTTCTCTATTAAATTGAAAAGTAGACGGCAAAAGCTTCGTTGCACTTTGTAGACGAGCTATAATCTCAAGCGTTAAATAAAAGGTACTAGCACTATTTCAATCGGATCAAGCAATGTTTATATCAATCGACGATTTGGAGGGAAATAATTTCATTGCACCTTTCATGGATATTCACATTACGTTTGCACCTATTTACCAACAAAGACCTGCAGTTTATGCACGCTCCAAATCTCTGTGCGAACAAATTTAAATAAATGTTTATGGGTAGTATCACAATGATCACTTTGTGATAAAATAATTACTTTTACGTTAATTTTCTTCTTCTAGTTTTATCACTGTGGCCGCGGTCACCTCCCGCTGATCGATCCAATTCAGCCACAGCATTGAAACTAAACAACAAAATCTCAGAAACGATTTAGTTTATTATATTGTGTCGTTTCACGCGTGAATGAATTTTTATCTATCAAAACCCTTTGAAGTACCGTCATAGGCGCTCCGACATATGTTCAAGTAATATAATTAAAGTTTGCTTCAAATCGTGTGTAACCTGAAGGAGAAGAAAGTGTCTGAGTTAGGTACGACTGTCATACCACTGGATCACGTGTGACATAAATGTGGGCGTAGTTCTTCGTTTTATTTGATCGAAGTTCTAACTTTTAAAACCGAATAGGGGTTAGTATTCCAAAACTACAGCTCAAAATAGCTGAACTGGAAGAAATAGTATTACGAAATAAATTTAAAATGAGGTAAATCGCAGAGCAGACATGTTCTCAAAAACCTGGAAGGCCTATTTAAGTAGTAGATACATATTTAATTTTGTGTTCACTGACATGTTGTAGCCTTTCAGAGCACAATGTCTACTATGAACTGGTCCGAGTAAATTGTCATTAATTAACGTAAATTCACGATTAAGTAACGATTTGTACGCTATCCTATCTGCCAAGGGTTTGGGTACAACATTTCCTAGATTTTTTAAGTTGACGGTAAGCCTTGTCAACTGTGGATTTTCAACGCCGATCGAGATTGCAGCTTTCCCTCTAAGTTGGAACCAAACGTATAAATGTGATTCATAATTTCCATGACTTGGTTTAGTTATTAAAATTAGCAATAATTAAAGTGAATTGTGCTATAGGTAGGACTAGTTAAGCCCGAAAATAAAATGGCCTAGATAAGTACAAAAATTACTTCCACACACGGACTTTTATACTTCTTGACTGCCATGACTTTCTTTTATGAACTTACTCTGATGCCGTATCTTTCTTGGCCAGCAGCCAGTTCAGGTGAACTATGCGCCTATATAACTTTCAAAGCATTCTTTTGCTGCAACTGCCTAGCTTTTTTTATTATTTTCAGATGAGTGATTTTGAATCTTGAGATACATGTCGTAGCTCAACAATTTTTGTCGCCTTTCAACTGTTCTCGTTATGCTCATTACTCGTGGAGATGTCTCAAGAGCATCTTTGCCACATAGGAAAAAGCCGACAGTCTTTTTCTATGCAGGACCTCGCGTACCTTGAATTGGCTTTATAGTCAATAGGAGCGAAAATATAATATTCGGGTACGAAAATCGTTTGTTGACAAAGAGCTTAACTGTTTGCACCCGATATTGTATATAACGCTTTGTTATATCGACTCAACATTAAAAAAACCGGTGCCGTACATCTGTTATCTTTCGCTATTAAACATATGTCATTAGAAAAAGTCGGTGGTTCTAGTATTGAGAGTGCTTTACGTTTAGAGTTTACATTATAAATTATAAGATCTATGCTATAGTTGTAATTTTCAGATACTGTAAACCCTACACTTTGTTTAGCGCCATATTTTAAATGAAATTTGCGTATATTCTCTAACTTAACTAATCTTTGCTTTTTGTAAATAATGTTTTATCCAATTTGAATAAAATAGGTGAAAGTAATAACAAATTTTATTAGAGGCATTTTATTGTTGTTTGCGATTGTCTCAGTTTCAAAGCTCAAGATCACGAGTTGTATAGCTCAACATGAAATATTTATGCACAAAATCATAGTCTGACTGAATACTGCATGATTAAGCCTTGACTAGTTGCCATACGGTGGTTAGTTGAACGTAAGCCTACATTTTCAGCTTACAGAAAAATTTATATACGTATATAGTTATTTTTACTTTGGAGAATAGGATATTGTAGCTATATTCGTTATTGCGATATCTAGGCTGAATAATCAGCTACGATATGAATATCTGCTCCTCTTGTTACTTTTACTTTGATGGCAGAGATGCATAAACAATAGGCGACCCCTTTTAATTATCATGGCGCGTGTTGGGTCATGCACATATATCTCTGCACTAGAGACTGTTCTTTTCAAGGTCGCAAGTAAGAGTGTGTTACTATTATAGTTTTTGTTCTAAATTAGAAATCAGTATAAAAAAGATGAGAGGGTGAAAGCCACAGCCCTTTCGAAATTATTAAATTAACTTCTCTATACCCTAAAAATCTGTTGGCTTACATGATCGTCTGTGTATATGAGTGCGAAATGAAACAATGGCCATAAAAATGAGCGATATTATACATATTTACTGTGGCTAGTTAATTAAATGAGAGTAATATTAACAACGTAATTTTTGTGCTTGCAACAAAAGATGAAATTTTAATACGTCACTTCGCAATTTTATTCATTTTTTACGCTTAACTAAGTAATTCATTATCGATTGTGTTGCAGAGCAAGTTGAGCTTTGCGAGGTTATTTAGAAGACTTAGCTCTCTGTGTAGCGCAAACATTAAAAAATTTTGATCTTATTTGATTGGTTCCCGTTGAGGCTGTGACGAGTTGGGTCTAATGCTATTTAGAACTTATAGGGTGAACCTCTTATTAAGTGCCTCAATTTGAAATTTTTGTCATGAAACACAAGCTCAAAAGTGTTCTTGAACGGCTCTTTGATAGAAAAGTATTGAATACATATTATTTAGGCACCTGCACAACGAGTGATCCTATATGAATTGACTACAATTAAGTTGCTATTACCGGTATCTCAGTATTGCCCCCGTCGAGAGTACATGCTTGTGCAGCTTGCAGCGTAGACTAGTTGGCCATCGCTTCTGTTTATTTAAAAGGTTTTGACAAAATCGAACTATATATATATATACATATATATTGTTCTACATTTCACTTTTTAGGTGAGGAAGTCAATTCGAATCGTTTTGTGTCATTAATTGTACTAACATTTTTTGCCAGCTGAAAGACAGTAGTGAAATCGTTACAATCAAGAATGGACATGTCTTCTGACCCCTTTTATTAGGAACATGCGTACTAAATGTCTACTACCGACACAAATTAAGAGGCCAAAATTATCTATTTCCAATATTAATTTTTACATTTATCTCGTATAGTTACGCGCAATATTCTTACTTGGTAATTAAATAAATAATAATAAGGTTTGACTCAGATTACTTGTTTCATTACGAATAAAGTTTGAAATATTAAATACTGTAAAAAAGTAAAATGGTAGAGACTACCACATGACCTTAAAGAAAGGATAGAGCTTCATTTTTTCGTTAGTTGCTACTCATAAATTGTTATCATCCGGATATAAAGAGTTTGTTAACCTCTCGAGCCCGGCCGATACGGCAGTGCTATGCGATGATGTCGAATGAGACGATGCACAAGAATTGTACTGAATTGTTCGTGATGAAGCTCGTACAAGGACGAGCCTTCAAGAAGGGCCCCAAATAGTGCTACCTGAAGAACGAGATACGAAGATGCCACTGTTACTCGAACCATTCGGTTACAATTTTTGTTTGATATACATAGGTTTTCAAAATTCAGTTTTCTTTTTGGGATTATATCTGCTCAAGTTCGAACGGAGCTAACTCTTTTAGTACGAGGCAAAACATTTGGTTAAGCCTGAAGTACACGCACCTGGACCTCCTGGGAGAATGACCAACTTTCGAAAAATTCCACGGGTCGATCACTGATCATCGAAGAAAGAGCGCAGCCTGTAGTAACACGAAGTTAGAGAACATTTAAGTGTTCGTAACCAGCGTGATTTAGGTCAAGTCAGTGGCTTCAGCACTCATTCTCCGCCTTGTTTGGAATCCGTTCTTTTGCTAAAATCGTGCAATTTTAAAGACCGACTTGTTCACCCTTGAGAATAATTCTAACCTGTTAAAGCTGGGCTCAATGTAACGGCGCATCCGCTTCCACAGGCCGTCGGAGAAAAAAGCCGTTCGAAGATCGAACAGTATCGAAGTGTACAATTCCATGTTTGAGTCTGGTCACTCACAATCTGCGGTCCAGAACGGCACATCTGTTCTATTCACTTATTCCAGTTTCAAATTTTTTTTTTAGCTTATAGTTATTGAATTGTATAACCACTCTCACAGAGTGATTTGAAGCCGTCATGCTTACAAAGACTAATAGTATCATTTGAATTTATTCAGATAAAAAAGTATATATAAAATAATTTAGATGGTATTTGATAGGCCTATATGGTTACTTTACTAGACAAGGCATTACGTTGTATATTTTTGATCATGTTTTTAATGTGATCAATCTATTTACACATCGCAAGTACAACATACCTGTCTTAGTTGGCGAGGGTGGGGGGCGAACGAGTCGATCACAAATACGTACGGATGATCCCGTTTGCGAAAGAGAGCCAAAAACGCTGGGCTCACCTTCTCGAACAGAACCGCTGGTCGTCCGGACTCAGTGTCGACTTTACTTGTGATAAAGCTTGAGGCAAAAATTTACGGGGAAGTTTGGGTAAATTAAAAAAGTACGTTTTTGTCTATGCTGAATATTTTAAAGCTTTCGCGCCTGTTACATCTACATGAACAATCTGGCATAAGGAGTCTATGAGTTTAGTTATAGAATTTACACACAAACATGTCCAAATACACTTCTGTTTGCAAAACGACTTCCATACGCCACAAATTCCTCGCTGGTACTTGACAGCGTCCAACTGCGTTTTACAAATTACGACTCCTGCTTAACACCATCTTAGTAACGCTTGTCTATCTATTTGCAAAAATCCTGGTATCTACAGAAATCCTCAAAATGCATCAAACATTTGCCTACCCAGCTACCCATGCTTCATCCTCTACAGAACCCTATTAATCCATAAGCTGATAACAAAACACTCGAGTAAACAAAAGCATATAATGGTATTAAATGTCTAGCTTCTCTGACTGCTCTGCCACCCACCTAATTCTTTATTCGTTGTTTGCATTTATAATTAAAAAAAAGGGCAAGAAAGCGCAGCCCTACTGTGTTTCTTTATTAAAAGCCCACCTCCTCTAGTTAAGCCACCTACTCTCTCATTACACAGAATTCTAGAGTGCTCAGGCAACTACACCAACCTGGCCTGCTTAACAGGGGCGACACGTTTTAACTGAACGCGACGCAGAAAGCAACCTTTCAACGAGCCGTATTCATTCGGTAAAGGGGTATTAGTGCCGCACAGTTATGAGGCGCGATTACCACGTCCAGCGAAACATCTCTACCAAAGTTTAATCAACACGTGCTAATTCTGCACAAGCTATCGGTAGATCATCATGCATAGTTAAGACCCACCCTCCCATAGTTTATAAGTGGTCGCAAAAGCCGACCGTTCGCTTTGAAGGAAGCGTCTTTCAATGCATCGAAGCCTCGAATATAAACCTTGCGCAAACTACGGTACGCCAATTGTGCCAATTGTTTATAGTGGTTGCCGTGTGACACACCAATAATTATCCATTCCTTACTAAAGGCCATAACGGCCAGCCCGTACTCTAGAGTTAAGCAAAAGTACTGAGTATACTTGCTTATATTGACCAGATTTCAAGTTGGCCGAAAAACCAGGGTCCTACTCGGACATAGACCTCAAAATAACAAAATGGGAGTCCTAAATGAGGTGAACAAAGAATATTTAGAGCTTGTCAAAAAGGATTCTAAAATTCGTGAAGAAACGCATCCATCTTTTCCCCTCCAAGGAACCGAAACATCTTCGAAAGGCGGTCGTGGCGCGACAAACCCTTGTGCTTACGACGCTCAGGTTCAGCTCGTACCAGCTATGAAAAGTCTCCTTGGTATAAACGTTAATTCATCCTTCTACGATCGTAGCGTAATTAGGCTGCTCGAGCATTAAAACTATGTCGTCGGTGTTCGCCAAAACGCTCGCAGCTAGCAATTACCTGATCCCCTATATATATATATATACGATTAGGTATATATATATATATATATACGATTAGGTATATATATAACGCGAATACTAACTTGTAAAAAAATGTTAAGAACTTCACTGAAGGTAACCGCACAGAGCTGATCGGGTAGTTTGCGTGGGAGTTGTAAAAATTGCAATAAAATGTAATAGATGATGGTAGAGAATTTTAAAGAAAATGATCTAGAGTTCAGACGATTACTTATCATACCGAATCTAATATTATTTTCTGCTATCTTTTAATTACTTGCTGGTGCGGCCGTCAAATACAACGACCATTGGCTCGAAACAGTACTCTCGTTTGATGCTGTCGTTGGCATATGTGTATGCCAGTTGATCTCGGATGTTTTCGTTCGCTGTATGACTGAAGATAACCAATGTAAAACACAGAGGTGAACTCGAAGTTCCTTCAGCACACGGGTCGAAGCTCAGTCTAAAAAAATTAAGCAATAGATATGTGTTGTTAGTGCACGCATATTTTCAAAGAAGGCCCCAATCAGATATTTCAAATAACAACACTACTAATAAATGTAAGAGATAATATTCTTTAAGCTACCTTCACGGCCTTTAGACTACAGATATGTCAACGAAGTTATGAAGATAATCACGCATTGATAACAGCTGCATAGATGTCGGTTTATCTTATAGTTTCAACAGAATTACTATTATCATCACAAATATTACTTTCATGGATTACTTCACCTTCTTAATCACGCGGAGAAAAGAGTCATTCGTTTAAAACTCTCTTTATTTCTTGTACTGGTATGTTTATGTAGGCTTTTTCAATGGTATATACTTTTCCTTCGAATAGTTAACATATAGGTGTACTCATAATCCCACTTTTTGCAACATTTGAGTTTATGAATTTATCGGAATAACGGTCTACCCAGGTGCAGGTCAAGAATAATGAAAATCAATAGTAATTCAAGAAACTTCGAGAGTTTCAGCACACATGGACTAGGAAGTCGAAAACTATTTTGACGAACTGTGCTAGCAAGAACCGCTCATCAGGCTCCTAAATAAAAACAAACATTCGTTCTTATAGCTGCAGTGCTATAATTTTACACGGTTTTATATTGTGCGGCATGGAATTGCATGTGCTATGCTTAGTGACGATTAAACCTTGTCGCACATTTTCCAAATTTTTCGCCGTACGTTATGAAAATGACTAAACTGTCTCAGGAAAAAGCTTTTGACATATTGTTAGCTATATGAATACTATAACGACGCGTCTTTGTATTTTCATCAAGACAACCCGGTCTTTCATCATAAGCTAACAATAAATGCTTTGTTAATCGTTTTACATTTAAAATCTTATAAAAGTATCCGCTTAATTTTGTTAAGAGTATTATTAATGCTATTATTGGTATATTTATCGTGATGATCATCACATGCTTAGCACATCCGTCTGTACATTACTATTATTATCATGTTTGAAACTTCACCGTATATTTGTGCCTTTTTAGTGGGCCGCGAGCAACCTTATTTCTAAACACTGTTGCGCCTAAATTAACCATTACCTCGAATAGCTACTAATCCTTCATCACAAAAGACATGAATTTGACGGCACTGGTAATCATTCGTTCCTCTACTGGAATCATTTAGAACGACCTGTATTCAAGCTTACATACAGATTCAACGTTCCTTAAAGCCCTCTTTGAAGTTTTGAAAATTAAAACATTTTCCTTTCGTTAACGATGCCACATTAACATACACGAAGGTGGAATGCCGTGACGTGTAAAGATATGTTTGAGTAGCCGCTTTTTTAACACAGGAATACTCCAAGCACACTAGTTTTTACAAAAGATCATTTATATAACATGTCTTTGAGTTTAGGTTTTAGGTGAAACACATAACAATTTTGAGCCATTTACCGGAAACTAATATTCTGTGACCACACCTGCAGCAATCAAGAGTTCTTCACATCGGCTTTCACTTACGCGAAGGAAATACATTTCTATCACATCAACGCATGTCACATATTTTATAGCACACTACGTTGACCTCAGTTGTGAACCACGTAAGAGAAGGGCTAATTAATACAATGCCTTGAGGACAGCCACTCAGGCAGGCATCAACTGAGAAAAGCACCAATAAAAACTTCCTTGTATCCGTCTAAATGTAGCTGTGCTCGTTTTCGGAAACATATTTATAAAATTAGCTGCTTTTATGATTTAAAATACGATTTATAAATATTATACTATTTCGTGCCTTCAATAGATACATTCAAAAACAGTTTCTTACAAAAATTTCTTAGGATACACACATTGTATGGCTTCTCCATATTTAATTCAAAAGAATTCTAACAACAGAATATTAGCAATTGTAATTTCAAATTTGCTTTGCAATAGGATATACGTACCTGGTAGAGTGCAACAGCAGTGACGAGTGCGGTTCGTCTCGAACACTCGATAAAATTCTGTAGAGACCGAAGAGTGCCACAAATACGAAAAGCACTGAACCCGCAAATACCAAAACTCCCAACGACACCTGCTTGGCGGTTAGCATCACCACTATGCTAGATTCGATAACCTTATCAGATCCTTTGCAACTATAACAACATAAAGAAGTTATTATCGTTGAAAAACTTACATAGGTTCTTCATACGTTTTCTGTACAATTTCAACGTAGTTCTTACGCACCCACAGTAAACGATTTCGGTGATTTTTTATCATGCCAATATCGCTAGCTAGCTAAACTTAGCTTGGCAGAGCATAACTGTAAAACTCTCTGTCATTTTTTATCTTTACGCACAGGGAATAGCACAGAGAGTAGCGCTCATTATATAATTGATCCAAACAGTCAATGTGTACGAGCGTGAGTTTCCAACTCTACCTATTTTATTGCCCGGAAAATTAAACTACGACTATTACAAAAATATACAACCTAAATAAATAAAGATCTAAATAAATAAAACGTAAAGGTAATAAAACAAATAAAGACAGAATGATTTTTGATCATGCCAATATCGCTAGCTAACTAAACTTAGCTTGGCAGAGCACAACTGTAAAACTCTGTCATTTTTTATCTTTACGCACAGGGAATAGCATAGAGAGTAGCGCTCATCATATAGAATAAGAGAATAAAAAGCAAAATAAAAAAGGTCAAAACTTGCCCCCTCAAAATGCTAGTGATTAAAAGACTTTGTTGTTCTCAATTCACCTTCCTGAGCATATTAAGAACAGTCAGCTTTGCCAGTAGTTTTTTCAAGTTCCGAAATGGAGGAGACCAAGGAAATAACGGTTCAGCTTGTGCAAAGAGTTATGTAACGTTAGCATCGCAAGATTGTGAAATTTAGAAGATAAATCGACGTAGTGTGCTTTAAAACACTAGGACGGAGCCTCAGTTGATTTAAGAATCAACTGAGCAGTATTCTCTATTCTGCTAGAATAGAGAATACTGCTCCTATTCTTAATATATTCCAACCAATATATTAATTCCAGCCAGTATATGCATTTATACAATAGAGGCAATGTTATTTTACGTAAACTAGGCGAGTAACTAATGACGCATTTGAGAGTAACTAAACCTATAATAATTCGGAAAGTCGCTGTCGGAAAGTATACAATTAATTTTATTGTCTTCCAGTATATATAGTAGTATACAAATGTAAAATATACTAATAAATACTAACAATACGATGGCAATCGCAAATGTTGTACAATACAATACAAATTTGCCTTTATTGGCCAAGGGCGGCTATTTATAAACTGTGAGATTAAAATTAGAAAAACAGTATTAACATGTAAGACATTCTCGACGCACACTATTTATTAGTTCAGCTTTGGCGGCTTCTATAGGGGCTATAGTCAACCTCTCCATGGATTATCATAACGAATATTCCGACGACTTTAAACTTACAAAGTCGATTGGACATGCGAATGCCAGCGAAATTTGAGAACGAATTAGTCGTTGAAAAGGTTACGTCGTCCGATAATGAGATATTACACCTATAGCTGTCCCTTCTTCAAAAAGTAAAGACACGTAGTCGATAGCTTCAGTGTACTTCTTATGGTAGGGCCTCCACATAAACGTCGATTGAACAGCGTTAACCACTTGCATAAAGTTAAATAAAAGCTGAGCGACTTTAAAAAACAAAGGAAGGTAGATAAGCTATATTCGTAGTCTTTACTTCCTGCGTGGCATAAGTGTCAAAATCGAGGCTAGGGGTGCCGATAATGCTTGAATAATTGCGAGAACTTATAAGCAGACTGAAAAAGCAAGAGGTCTAAGATTGTTGTTCATTCTGCTAAAGAGAATGTTCCATTTTTTTTATAGGCGGTAACCCATTTTAGGCTGAGGTTATCAATCAATGCCTTGTAATCCTTACTAGTGAGTCACGCTGGGTTTTGGAGTGACTGAGCTTCCAAATTATGCTTACTTAAATTAATTATAATTTGAATTAATTGAATTAATAATGAAAAAATTACTTAAATCAAATTAAATTAAATAGTCTCGTCAGCCTAGCCATTAGTGACATCCTTTCTGACAGTCTTTATCCATTCACGTTATTGACCATCTAGTGGACGCTAAAATGTACCAACATAGAAATTTTCAGGTGAAAAGCTGCCACATACGATGAACAAATCACTGGTATTGTTGGTCGTCACGATTGTATAGAATTTATTTATTACTGATACAAAAGGTCTCAAATTTTAACACTATATTAAAAATATTGCACTGCAATATCATACCAACTAAAAAAGTAACAAGTCGAGTCTGCGATGTGCCCGAAATCGATCTAGGATACAAGTACAATGTTGACCCCGATGAAATTGTTTACAGCGAAGTATTAGAAATACTGCCTGAAAATGCTTTACCAACGATATACCTAATAAGCTGAATTTTCTTAGCAACAGTTTATACCTCAATTATAAACGTGTCAAATCACAGCTGTATCACAGCAACCCACGGAAACGTTAAACAAAAACATTGCAAATCATACTCTCGCCATAATTAATAAGCTTTACATTTTTTCATTTGATTTGTTCCTCATGCTCAGCTACGCCTTCGGTAGAAGAACAGTGCCGCCAGACTATAGGTATATATACCGCCAGGTATATATACCACCAGACATTAGTAGAAATTGAACTGGAGATAACAGAAGCATATTACTTTTTGGACTACTGCATAGGATTGGGAATACATTGCGACTAGCATCTACAGATAATGAGAATTAAAGAGATTAGAATTCGCCAACCTGACTGGTATAATTAAAATACCGCAAGTATCTAATGTCGAGCTCATCTGATGAAAAGAATCTAATTTTAATGCGATTGTTAAAAACAATAATGATATGTGTGTACAAAGCGTAATGTTTGATCACGTGCATTTAACTACACAGATTTAAATTATAGCGAAACGACACTTGACATTTACGACGACACTATTCTATCTACACGTTTTCAATGCATTAAACACCTGCATCACTTTTTTTGTAAATGCTTCGCATAAAGTCGTTAGTTTTATTTCAAGTGTGGTGTCAAGTTAAAACGCAAAAGAATGAGATGTTTTATACACATAACTGTCTGATTAATGTGAAAAATGTAAAAATAATATTGTAAAAAATACATCTAATCGAAACTAATTATATTACAAAAAGAACCAATTATGCAAGCTCTACAATAAAAGAAAACTAAAAAAGTTCAACAACAACTCCTTTTATGAAAATTTAAAAATACTATAACACCTTTTCCTTGCTCGAATGATTTGTGTTTGCGTCAAACGCGTCTCAGTGGGTATTTAAATGTCGTGTTATATAATTATGTTTGACGTTACGTTGAATTATGTTAACGTTTGACTTATATAAGTCAAACGTTGTGAGAGTATAATGAATTAAATCAGTATATTTAATTTCTGAATGCACTAAGCTAATCTAACGCCAGCTTCCGTGCTTTGCATACGGTGATAGTACCAATACTTGATCGTCTGTCCTGCCTTGCCAGCTTGACCTAATTCTAGATTTTGCTAGTGAACTCAAACGTATTCATATCGTCGTGCTCAATCTGCAAAGTGGAATAGCTCATACTGTGAATCTTTGTACGCGCAACTTGATGTGCGCGACATTTGCTTAAAAAGAATGTTTTCTCCGAAAAAAGCTCAAAGCTTTTTTAAAAAAAGCGCTTAAAGAGTACAATATTATAAATATGTACACAGAAATTACTTATTATTGAAATCTATTACGACTACTAAAGTTGTAGTAATAAAATAGTCTAATGTGATTGACGAATGCCGAGGGAATGTATGGATTGTTGAAGACACATAATCCTCTAATGATAGACACTCGCCGGAGATGTACGTTGTTCTTTGTTTGTTTACTGTAAATAAATTCGGTGTTTTTTAACACAAATCATTTCCGCATGAGAACTATAAATAAATAATATTAATTTTTAATGCAAATTTTTAAGTACAGTGATGTGCCATCTAATTTATGCGTGATATTAAGCTAACTGATAAAATACGCGATAGTGTTAATTTATTGCATTAAAGGAACAGTTTTTAGATAAATACTACATCAGTTCGAGCCAAAATCAGGTCGCATTTAGAGTCACATCCTTGAGTCATAATTTATTTCGATATACATGTGCAACATACTTTACTCGTAATGCAAAGATTAGACACATTTTCGAGCAAATAGATGGTTGGCATGGTTTATAATTTTTTATCGACTACCTATGAGTAGTTCAGTTTTCCGCCGAAGAACGAAATAAACACGGCTGAGTATAGCCATTTATTAAGCCACAAATAAACCGTAATTAAAAGAAATAATAAGATAGTACGCTTGTTGAACAGATACACTTATTATACGTACGCATTCGTACGTAACTTAATTTCACCAACTGGGTCCATTTAACAAATATTGGCAATTGGATAATGAATTTCACGACCCAGTAACCGTTAAAAGGATTCGAAATGTCTTTTAAGTGCGACCTGCACTTACATTGTTAACACTATTATAATTTGATTCTAATGTGATGTTTAACTGGCGTAATATTTCGTCTCATTGTGTTAATAGTTAACTCACTGTGTTAGTTAAATTTTATTAGAAAAATATTTTTTGTTTTGCGCGCAGATAATGTGCCCGATGTAGGTAGGATAAAGAATCACGATGTTCTTACCTTTGTAAATTTTTCAGTGTAACATTTCTTTGAATTGGGCCTGAGTTCTAGCTCGTAGTTGAATGTGTTGCCGACTTTAGTACCCTTGACTGACACAAAGCTTGTTAAGTTATCAAAAAAAAGTACCCTTGGCTGCTAATATACGTGTTTGTGGTTGTCAGAGCCCATTCTTGTTTCCCGGGAACTGGGCTCAAAGTAGTGTTCATCGGTAACCTTACGACGAATGACAATCGGTATTAGTTTTGTCGTTGCTCCGGGTTGCAATGATAGATTGACAGCCCTGAAGCAAACCGATCGAAACTTTCAAAGGCATTGACACATCTTTTTCCCATCGTAGCACCCGTGGTTCTATGACAACCACACTACACTCACTATGCACAATAGAGCGTTATTGTATTTCATCGAATATTCAGAGATGTGCAGGCGAAAACCATTGTCAAGGTGTCACAACAAGTCACGACGGCTAACACGCCCTGCGTCAAATATGCGACTATCATAAATTTACAATATCGAAAAATTCAAAGGCCGCGGACTCCATAGCTTGCAAAGCTCACTAGCTAGTCGTTGGCCGAAACAGGTAAGCCACCGCTATACAGAGCGCGCCACTTCAAACCCGGAAGCTCAGCCCTTTCCGACATAACCCGCACGCCACCCGGCTGTTACGAACATTGGAACCCCCAACCTTCCCATGTTGTCCCCCTATGTTGTCAGCTTCCCTTGTCCGTAACTCCCTTTCCACCTAACTGATGTCTTGTCCTGCAATGGCTCATGAAACACCATTTTACGGCACAACAATGCATGGTGAAATACGAACTACTGCAACTTTCTGCGTATGCTGGTGGTTAACTCCGTATAACAATATTAGATGGAATTCAACGTATGTGTATTAATAAAACATTTTTAGAATAATAGTTTCAAGAATTTTTGCGACTATCATCAATAAGTGCAGCAAACAATTCATTTGTTTTTTAGCAATTGGCGTACAGTTTAATGGTCCCTATGCTTTCAAGCTTGTAATCCCATAACTGTGTGCAAATTATTTTACGTCAACTTATTTCAGTCTGAGTTGTTACTGTCTCTTCGTGATTTTTTTGAAAGCACACTAATTATCAACTAGAAATTCTTCTATAAACGAAACTCCCCTATGATGCACAGTTGCACTTTGTTTTCTGATTTTTTCTGCGTTCCCAGGAGTACTGTAGCCTAGGAAGGATAATAAAAGTGCTTGCCTTTCATCCTATAATTAACGTTGCCGTACCTCCTAATCCTCTTAGAAGGTAATGGTTTAGTTTGGTTATTCCCAAACCATATAATTTCACCTTATAATAAACTACCTTAAAATAGACCATATAATTCTACCGTATAAGGGCCAACTTTATAAGCACTGACGTCAGCTCCTTTCTTTCATATGAACAACTAGTATAGAGTAATTTTAATATCATTGTACTGCCCCATGAGGTCACCCTTTACGTTTTTTACTCAACTTTATACTGTAGTAGAGCTTGTTACAACTGAACAAAATTTTGTTTTTTTTTTTGCAAGATTTATATTCGTCGCCTTCCTTATATAAGTATTGTTATATCGTTTGCATTGGTTTATAATACCAACGGCTATTAATATTAGGATTCGGTTATGCTTCTAATAAAGATTTTTCTATAATTGGTATTTTAGGTAAAATTAAAATATTGAGCCTTATCGAAGTCACACTGCAGGTTATCCACCTCTGCATATTTTTTGGAGTAGAGTTCTTGCAAATCCTTAATTAGATTTTTTTTTTATCATAATACTCCTTTATAGAATATCATGTGCCGGTAAAGATTTGTTCAGACCATTCCGCCTTGATGAACGCCACTAATGCCACCTAATCCTCCTCACCTTTCAGGACGGTTAGGGCCTCGATGTGTTTGGCCAACTGGTTTAGACTCAGATTCGCCTGATTTTCAAAAGACATTAAGCGGAAAGGGTTGAACAAAGGGACTGCAACGGATCTCTTGAAAGCTACCGGCAAAATTTTCCTGCTCCACTTTTAGCCGGGGACCCTATGGATGCATTCCTACAGGGCTGTGAGCACTTTTTTGAGGGGTTTCGGTGAACGCTTAATTTTAGCCAGAAAGTGGGTAATTTGGAGGCTCACAAATCCACTAAAACTCTCATTTCCCCCATGCTTTCAAGGTTGTTATGACAATGGACGGAATGTTAATGACATTGCTGTGGAATCATGAGAGGGAAGATAAACACCAGACGTCTAGCAGCCGTCGACCGTGACTGCTTTATTTCAGTCTACCAAGCAGCATCCGGTCCCTCGCCCCGAGGATGGCACGAGGGTTCATAATCTCTTAATAGCGCATCGGTTGCTTCCTTCCCCGGAGAGCTCCAGTAACCTGCTCGGCAGGACTGGCCCATTTAGCCTTTTGTAGTGCCGCCTAACCTTGTTGGGCCATCGTGTTCCGTCTTGCCAGGCTCGTGGTGAGGTCATTATGTGGTCCAGCATTTTTTCACCGGTGTTGGCCGAGGCAACCCTTAGTTTCTCTTGCCTCGACTAGGGAGGAGCAACGCAGAACCGTGTGTTAAACGTGCTCTATTTTTCTAGTTTCGCACAAGACGCACCGATCTGTGTTTCCCTCAGATTCCCAATCTTCACCATGTAGGTTTGGAACTGACCCGTAAGGACCTGTGTGACCTCGTAGCTCAGCTCGCCACTGTTGTCCACCGCTGAAGATCCGGGATCACGAATTTAATCCAGGCGCCCTTAGTAATGTCGGTAAGTTTCTTGCACGATAATTTACTTTGGTTCATGGCGGGTTTTCTCTCCATGGTCTGATCCGAATGATTATCGAGAGAGCGTAATCTCCGCTCTCTGATCAGCAAGTCCCGTAGCACCATCCTGGCCAAGACCAGTACCGCCCCGGTCGACACAGTCCTGTACTCCTGTACGACCACTTCACCTGATCGTCAGCATCCTCTGTACCGACCTGACACGGTCACGATTTGTCTTTAGTCTCAATGCCATTTCGCTTCAAACGGAACGCTCCGCACAGGGCTATGGATTCCCCTACGGACGCCGGCAACCTCTGTTTTCATCGGTTGTTCCACCGACCCTGGGCGTCAGTCGTGGTAGGTTCAGGGTTACCTGCTGGAGCTTGCCTGCCATATGTTTCACGTGGAGCCAATATCAAGCATAACAACAAGGTTTTCGACCCGTTTTCTTCAGAGTGATGGGGTGCTCAGCAGATTCTCGTCGGCGCTCCCCAGTCTTCTAACGGCCTGTTAGGAATAGGGCTTCGGTTTTTGCTAGGCAGATTGCAGATAATTTTGAGCCATCCACTCGTTAATCCAAGCTAATGCTTCATTGCGTGTCGTTATGTTCGGATCACTACCCGGTTGTAAGCATATTGGCTGGTGGATCCTCCGTTAGACGGAAAGTATCCAGCAGTCATACCTGCATTGCTCGATGACATGACGTCAATGCTAAATAGAGAATTCTTTTATAATGATCATAAGCTGAATTGGATTGATGTCTACGATGCCGAAGATGTTAATACTGCCTTTGAGGCGTTCAGTAACATGACAACAAACCACTACAAGAAATGCTTTACTGTTATAGAGAGAAATCCTCTTCAAAATCAGTGGGAATTCTAATTTATGGCACCGCTTAGAGGCCTACCGTAGTGGCCTACGGCAAACAAGCATACGGACGCTAGCGCTTGAATTCTTACACACTTGAACCAAGACCCACTTATTAGAACTGTCTTCGGAAGTATAAGCGAACTCTATGGAGCTTGAAAATGGAATTTTATAAAAGCCACTTTAATCGCCCTCGTGGAAATATCAGGCATTTATAAAATTTCATAAATGTGACATTTAGGTTGGAAAAAGCAAAGTAGCGAGTCCGAATATTTTGGTTCGAAAGAGCTGAATAATACACGGGAAATAGCACACGACCAAACGTCCACTTGCAAATATGGATAATAAAGGCGTCTTAGCTTCAAATCAGCGACGTCTATCACAGATACGATCTCTTCGGTCGACCCGTGAACCTTTTTATCCAATGTACTGACCCTTTCGGGTCAGTACTTCGGATGTTTAAAGGATACCAAAGGCTGAATGAATGACGCCACTAGAATCCCCTGCGTGTCTGCTGAAGGTATCCTTCAGAATTGTATTTCAGCTTCTCGCTCCAGTAATCAACCTATCTATGCAGGCATTCTACGCGGCGATTCTACGCGAAAAAAGGTCAGAGGCATAAACCTAAGAATAGAACGATTTATCTTGTTGATTAATTATCCAGTATATATATAAAAAAAACAGGTGATTGCAGTGCTTTTAGGCATAAATTTTTAGGCAATAAACTTCTGCTTTTGTCAGCTTCAGTTTCGAAGACTAACATCTACGGAGTCGGAACTGGACCGTCTATGACAGGAGATTTCTGACGCGAATAAGAACCAGGCTTCATCTTATGGATGTATCCGCTGCCTTTAACTACCTCCGTCAGTCATTTCTTTTTTCCAAGTTCCAGGTATTTCGACTGTTGTCGGTCGTAATGTGGTTCGTATAATATTTAGTAGAAAGGTTGCAGGTAATTATGTATGACGCGATAATTATGTTTTGCACGACGTAACGTAAACACTGGGGCACCACATAGATCAGTTTCGGGGCCTTTTATGTTTATGATATTCATTAGCTTCATCATCAGAGAGATCTCAGTTGAAAATGTTTCCAAGACAATGGTTCATGCCGACGGCACCAGCTCTCATTTTTGGTTTGTCCTCGCCGTGCTGAAAAAATCCCTCGAGCGCTAGACATGAACATAGGCGCTGATCAGTAACGTGACTGGCGTTCCATTGTTTAAATACTAGTAAAACGAATATCATTTTGTTCTGTTTCCCTCAAAGAGCTACGCGAGTCGCCCGCTACGTATTTATGTGATCGAAGCTCCATACTCGGCTTCTAAGTGTTTTAGACATGCAAACATTGAAACATAAAAAACGGAAAGAGGAAGCACGTGTAATGTGGAGACACATAGATGCACGAGCTCGAGCCCCTCTTTTGTACATTTGCATTTATTGGACCCTTCTTACGAAGTAATGCAAAATAGTGCTACTGTGGACACTAAATAGCTGGTGGTCAGCCCTAAAAGTAATTTTAAAAAATTCATTACGGTATTATAATAATTTCTTAGCTACCCTGTAGTTAGGCTAATTATGTAGATATTGCTTAACGCACTATAACTGTAGTACCTTGCATACCAATTGAGTGGCTGCAAATATAATAGTAGCCAATAACTGCTCCTGTTTTACGTGTGTACTGTTTAATATTGTACAATTGTGTTATCAGTTTTGTTTTACTTTTTAAGAAAGTAGAAGTGAAGCATGCTAAGTTGTAATCTCAGAAATAAACTTGACACGGATTGAATTATATAATGTAGAGAGTGAAACATAAGGAGAGAGAAAGACAACCCGCCGTCAAAGTTAGCTTGTTGAAATAATGGTTAGAGTTCTATGTTTATATTTTAGAAATGAAATAACTCTGTATTTCAAATCATATGCACGTCCGGAACAACTGTTTTCTAACATGGGCGAAGCCAAATTGGCAGAGCTTAAACCTGTTTGAGGTAAGGCCAAAAGGGTGATCTAGAGCCTAAATGGACAATTTTTACTCAAAATATAGCACAGCTTGCGCATCCCTTTTGAAGAATTAGTGTGGACAATAATCAATTGAAAGGTTGGAAAGGTTCATCTGAAGCACCTGCGACAGGGATACAAAATACGAGCTTTGAGAATGAATTATGATAAAATAAATTATGATAAAAAAATTTATCACGTTTCAATAGAACATAAGCAATGCTACATATCTATATGCTCTCCGTTATGTTTATTGCTAGCTTTAAAGAGCAGAAAATTCCTTACCAGTCGGAGCAACACAGTTAGCACGATAATGATTCTATAGCACCATGCATGTAGAATACATTTTTTTCGGCTCACTTCAAGGAACATCTCAACAAAAATTGTATCATGGTACATATCAGCTCATATTAGCGGGGCTACTTCACTGCAATCCCATACAAAGGTAAACTACATACAGATACACGAGGTATTTCTTGGTGGAGCACCACATTGATGTTTCGACGACGTATATATACCTTAGGGCTCTTGTGCTTAAGAAGAAACACGGTAGAAAAGTAGCCCGAAGGTCCTGGATGCGTAGCCGATCAGACATGCTTATCGATCGCGTATATTCACTATTCCTGTCTTGTTTGAACTTCTCTCAGTAGATGAACCATGTAGTTCTCTTTTGGAAGCCCGAAATGGAAACAGAATCAATTTCTATTTCTAGTGCCTAAAAGCTTGGTAAGCTTAAGACCTTTGGCCTATTTAGCGTCTAGAGCTTAGCGTTTTGATTTGATTGGAAAAAAGTGTTCAGCGGTGTAGTAGCCGCTTAGCATTTCTTTGAGATTTGTAAAACTCAGGACAAATTCTGCTTGTGTCTCATGTATTGCTATATTTGTCTTTGTCACTAGCGTTTTTAGTGTTAGATTGCTGTATTGACAGAGATAATTTGGTTGATCCATCCAATAAATGAAGATACTTTGACATAAACACCGGGCACATCTTGACGACCGCAGCCGAGACCCCAGGAAACAAGTCCCTTGAGTTCGTAAAAGCCTCCCATATCACAAACCATTGGGCTCCCACCGTCACCCTAAAAACAGATTTTTTAAACGCATAAGAAGCACGAATGCGTCAGACATAAGGCGAAACTGCATCATTTGCAACGTCGAAATGTCTTTATGTATACGTCAGCTACAATATACAAAAAAAACACTCATGGCACATCTCCTAGCTATATTTTTGACACGTGCTTTATCGCTACTTTACCTAATTCGATTCTAAAAACATAGAACGCGCCAGTTGAGTACATTGATCGCAGCTGAAGAAAGAACAAAAACTACTAATTATGAGCCCAATAAAACCGCTACTATGAACACTTGTTTTAGGTTGTCGACATTTCTTCAATTTGTAAATCAATTTTCGAATAACGGATCTCAGGCCCAACAAAATAATATAGTGACAAGACCCCAGGCTTTACAAATTAGCTAGGGAGGTCGAGTTAAAGATATGCTCTTTAGTAGGTGACATATATATCAATTGATGTCTAAGTGTCTTAATTGTTCCTCAGTTAGGGGGTAGCCTTTATAAGAAGAAAAGATTATTTGGTATTTTCGGAGATTTTCGCAATTTGGAAATGTTACACCTCACTTAAAACACTGGATCCTGACTACGGCAAAACAAGTTTTATAATATTACGAACTGACCTGACACGCATCACTACCCTCTTCGCCACCCGCGCAGAATGTACTTGCAGGAAGTTTGAATTGTTTTTCTGTAGCCGAACTTAGCTGAGCTACGCAAGCGCGCTCTTCAACAATTGGTAGTTCTACCTGAAATACAAAAATCACAGGGCACAGCATAAATATAAGGGAAAAAGCGCAAGTAATACAATATATAAATATATGTAATACAAGTATTCATAAAGGTGCCCCTAAACATCATTTTACAACATTTTTTTGTTGTGTCAATCCACCAGGAAAAAATGCCTCCTTTCGTCAATTTTTTTCATTTCAAAATTTTTCCTTGACATGCGTGCGCTTCACATTATACTAAACAAATTCGGTATAAGCGAAAACAGGATTGCTGCAAGTTTATTTATCTTAAAATAACAAAGCTTACGACAATCCATATAGTTTTCTCCTAAGCGTCTCTGGTTTTTAGAATAACTGATAAAATTCCAAATAAAATGTACATGAAGGATTTCTGACCTGTCGAACCCTCATGGCAACAGGCCCTCCTTCCTGAAGGGCGCCATATCCAGTAACGGTACATCGACCGAAAGCCTGTACTTGAGCCTGAGCTGGTTCAGGAGATTTCGAGCCCTGCTTCCCAGGCAGACATACAGTGCAGGCTGCGGACAGTGAGGTGGAGTTCACGTTGAACGGATTCAAAACCTTAAAAAAATTGCACACAAGTAAAATTTTCTCTAGAAAATATTGTGATTAACAATCGACAGATAGCTGGCAGTGGCCAATTACCGTTAACTATATCTACGGTCTTAAATGCAAAGCGTAAGATTGTGCCAGTGAAATAATTACATGCAGCTTAATCTCTCCATAGCACGCTATTTTTTCTTAGAAACGAATGACAGTTTCATGACAGTTTTCTGGTGACTATGTGGTTATGTCGCAATTAAACAGTGGACGTACGCTTGCATTAAATTCATGCGGAATTCCTACAGATTCTAAATGGATATATGAAGAAAATTGTCACAGTTACTGTTGAAAAGAACCTTCACTAGAGCGATGTCATTGTCAAGTGTGTTCTCGTTGTAGTTATGGTGAATATAGCTGGCCCAGGCCTTCTTTCGCGAATGGCCATATCTTGCAGTAAGGTCAACAGATCCAACTTCGATGAAGAAGGTGTCACCATTTCGGACATACCTGCATAGAATAAGGCTCCAACAATCACTATTGTCGCACTTCCAGATGATGTAAATACCATCACCGCAGTCCATTAAAGCGTTAGATATATTTTTGATCGGAAGAAAATCGCATACATAAATGGCTATTTCGATAAACTGTCAACTATGAACAGTATGAAACTTCGGCTGAAGGACGAGCTACTTTACGCTACTACAATACTACCTTCTGCCCATAAATGTTTTGTTGGTTCGCGACACAATATTTTTTTACATATATTCCACAGCATTAGCAGAATATAACCCCTCATGGCTGATAAAAAATGATATCTTCAATGATTCATTCCATTAAATTCTGAAGTCCACGTTTTTTAGAAGAACATGGTTTTTTGATCTCGGGTGCTTCTCATTCGTCGCATAATCACAACTAATTCTATTCATAGTGCTCCGTTTTGCTAGCACTTTGCCTTGCATGCTACTTTTTAGTTCGCAGATCTGTTTGATTTGTGATTGGTGTGTGGGTGAATGAAGCGACGTATGTTGTGCAAGGTGGATGTTTAAGTGTGTGAGGGTGATTGTGCTGTTTGTGATGCGTAAATAATTGTCTTTTGTCATTTAAGGGAAGCATAACCTTTATAAAATTAGCACCTACCATATACGCCTAACGGAATAAAGAGCTTTTTCCTTAAGAAGAAATAATAAATTTCATAAAGCCATATAAATGAAAAAAATCATATAAATATTCTTGCTTCGTTCTCTGTAATATGGCTTAAACTATATATATTTTAAACTGTATTTTATTAATTTTCGTATGAAGCAAATAGTGTAATAAACAAATGTTCTTAAAAATCATATAACAATATTAATACTGACTTTGTAACGCAGTGAGCTGCAGTGACGACCCACTGTGGACCGATGAGGGCTCCTCCGCAGACGTATTGGCCCTTCTCATTATAGATCGCAGCTTGCCAACACCAGTCTCCGAGCTCCGCATTTCTTCCACCGATTACCTTTATGTCAAAGATCACAAACGAAAGAAATAATAGTCTCCAAGATTATTCAAATTGGCCTGATCGGTTCACCCCGCTATAGAGAATAAAATGTTTTCCCTAAATAGATATTATACATTTCCGTAATAAGTACGTAACTATCTGTGTTAAATTATCACTTGATATTACATATCACAATATGACAGAATATCACTTCAATAAATTTATTGGCCTATTCTGCACTATGTAATGCATGTAATCAGTAAAATACTGTTTACATATCACATAGTGAACATAGTGAAAAGTATTGGACTACGTTTGAGCCGTGAAACCAACATAATTGTTAAAGGCTGATACAAATTCATACAAAAGTATAAACTCAAAGAGCTTAGACAATGTTCGACAGTGCTTTATCGATTTTATTTTCAAATCCCGGCAAAAAAATTACGATAATAACTCTTACCTTTTCATAGCAGTTATCAATTTATAATAGCACAGCATGCTATAAAATTAAGTGTACACGTTCAAGCAAGCATTTACGTATCATGTCAGAAAAATAAGTGCAATATTTGATATGGAAAGATAAATTAACACATCTTCTTCAAACATTTTCTTGACCGAATACACGTCGAACTAATGTATAGCGAGCTCAGATGTATGAAACTTAACGGGCGTCATATTAATAAATAAGTTCCCTTATTTCACCATGATCACCCTAATCATCATATACCCTGTGTTGTCGTGCAACGCCACGCCGGCCACAGCTCAAAGGTTCGCGCGGTAACCCTGAAAAGCATGGTAAGTAATGTGGTTTATTCCTTATTTCTTGTTAAGATTAGGTTCAGTTTTTCGTATAGATACGCTTAGAACAGTGGCCTTCCCGTTAAGCGGAGAAAAATTTTGAGGTCTATAAAAAGAAGAAGATCAACTAAAATACAGCTCTCTATTACGTATGCACTTTTATTGAACTTGGACGAATATTAGACTTGCATACATGGTTTCCGAAGTTTAATAAGCCTTGTAGAACTATGCGGTACAGCCTTGATGGCTGCTATGATGTAAAACGATACAATCATATACCATGAATGGCCGTTGAAGCACTGAATTATCATAGTCTTCCAGTGACATCAGTGTTTACCAAAGACCAACTATAGGCCAAGGTAGTAAAGTATTGCATGTGCTGCAAGGGGCCGATATTTTCATTACTTACAGAGTTTTGGAATGCGGGTTTTCTTTAAAGGGGCGGTATTGAGTGAAGGGTGTTGTTGACAAGGATGCATTAACCGTGTATAAGGATCATGACTGGATGAACTGTTAAGCTGCCATAGGCATTACAAAGATTTACCCGATTAAATTCGTAATGTTTAAGACATTTTCTTACCCTTACGGTACAACTGTCATAAGGATACCCGAATTCAAGGGAAAATATCATAAATTAGATTCACACACTACTGATTTGGCGTCGGAAACGGTGCAGTTTAGCCATAACCCGCTCATGTAGTGTAAAACAATTAAATATGTGAAACTTCTAAATGCTGAATCTGAATGGTATGTTAAGTTTATAATAAGTTTATAATACGCGTCTCTTCCGTATTCACGCCACTAGTTTGATAAAACCAGCAGTAAGTTCAATGTTAGGTAAGCAAGCTGGTTGCGACCTTGCGGACTTGCTGTTGCCATATGGTTAGCCACACGAAAATTTCTACAATTAGGAATTTAATGGTTCAAATGGTTGTGCTTTAGCTAGCTAAAACCGGTTCATTTGTTACATCTGCTTTCTAGATAGTTGAAAAAAATGTATGCGTCAAACTTTAAATATTTTACAACGATGAATAAACGCACAAAAATCAGAAAACTTACGGTATACGGCAAGGTTACAGGTTATCGCTTTTTCTGTCCAGTGCGCTACACGAAAGCAATAATTTCATTAGGAACCTGACAGATGTTTAGTCCAAAAAGGTGCAACACCACAGTAGAGCTAAAACAAAGCTAAATAGTGAATAGCAACCAGTGCTTACTCATTTAAAGGACCCTTGACAAATCCTGCTACGTTACTAGAGAATGTTTTTCTTGTTGAAAAACTACCAAAAGTGGTGAACTCAAAACCACTGTCTTCTTATTTTCAATTTCTCAAATTTTGCCAACTAAAATGTAACTACAGGTATAATAAGAATGTGTGTCTAAACCACACTAATTTCACACAAATAGCCACCTAATTGAATTCTTTTAACTTGTTTGAAAGTGATACGTGATAATTAATTTACTATGAATATTTATTTATGCATAATATTAAGTTAAGCAACGTACTAGCTCAGGAGGTCTAATCGCAACCAATTTGGATGTCGAACATCCGATACAACTTAAACTAAGAACGACTATGCCATAGTTTTGAACCAATAAGGTGTAAACAGTATTTAACTCTTCACTGCGCTTTTGTTAGACATGCCCGATTTTCAACGACTTGATTTACCTTTTGTGTGGGTTACATTTGGCGGCTCAGAATACGGAACAGGAAGAACTGGTGGAGGATTTGAGGCCGATAGCGAAGATATAATTGTAGGAGGCATTGCTCCTACCGAAAGAAGGTCTCCTGCCGTCAATACAGGACTACCCTCAATATCCGGGCTTTTTCCCACGTTGGGTAGAATAGGCTCCGGATCCATTGGCTGGATTGGTCTATTAAAGTTCTTGCTGCCTAAGAAAGAGCCATGTCTGGACGTATTAATATGATAGGAAGGCGTTTTAGGCCGTGATCCCTGTACAGGCAAAACCGGTGAGGGCACCGGGTGAGAAAAGCTGACACCGCCAGACGGAATTAAAACATCCGTAGCCTCTTGAGGTGTAGATGGTGGAAGTTGTCCAAGTCGCGGCCTCATAGCTGGGACAAAGCCACCCAGGGATGGTGGCGAGTTTAGCAAAGGTAAACCGGGTGATAGGGAAGAACTGTGGGGTTGAGATGAGCTGATTGTAGCGGACGGTACGTTAGATCCTGCATTGCTCTGTACGGTACTTGATGGGGGCCTTACATTTATTGGCTGAAGCTGGGACTCCTGAGGCTCATTATTTGAATTCAAGTTATTGTCACTGTCTGAGGATAGGTCGCCAAGGCCAGGCCGCTGACCGAAGAGGCCTCCATCGTTAAGCTGAGGTAACATTCCTTCGGGAGGTAGCGGTGGGTGTACCAGTGGGCCAACCTGATTGAGGATAATAGCGCTGCTTAAGGTTCGCTTGACGTCGCGCGCATCCGCACAGCACACATAGCCCTCGCCGCATTTAAAATGGGGGAAGACATTATTTGAACCGAAGCAAGTGAACTTCATGAGCGGGGCGATACAGCTACCCGGACATTGTATCGTACCGGCGATTTTTGTTACAAGCTCAGCGCTTGATAGGGGACCAATAGTTTCTTCTTGAATAGAATGGGGCACCCCAAACATTTCAGTTGTTACGGGAGTCGACTGCGAAGATAGAGGCTGTTGCTTGTTAAGTGCGTTTGGCAAGCCGAACCCTGGAGAGCTTCCTGGTGAATATGGTGAACGGATGTTAGGAGGTCCCGTCAAGATAATACCAGGTCCATCTGGTCCTCTGTCGTTTGTATACACATCCCTTTCTCCAGTCTGGCCTAACGCGTCCAGACAGCAGATCGTGGCCGGAGGGCAGTTAGTGGTCTCAGTTGAAACTTTATTGCCCTGGCTTTTGCAAGTCGTGTGCATGAATCCAGGAAGACAACGGCCGGCACAGTTCGACACTGAAACGGATGCTGATGGCGGAGACTGAGTCGTAGACTGTGTTGAAGCAGTGTTGAGGCAACATACTCCACCAGAATTACATGTCGCCGTATAATCAACCTTGTCGCATAGTATACTAAAAAGCGACGATACACAAGAGCCAGGACATTCGACTGAGCTGTCCGCTTTTTTTTCTATCTCGTTGGCCGGCTTCGCAGATTTGGTATTTTGTTTAGCCATTACCGTTTGATCTTCAGTTTCATGAGCACAACAGAGCCCGCCATCACCGCAAATCCCATCGTTAATCGGCACACGGCAGTAAGCAACAAAAGTCTCGGAGATGCAGTCACCGGGACAATTGATATTGGGGACAGTCGATTCTGCTTTAAAATTGGAATTGTTTGGTTCTGATGACGATGCCAAGGACTTGCTCTCGTTTGTGGAGCTTACAGTCTCAATCGACACATCTGGCTCAAGACGGTCAACACCTGAAATCAAAGGATACTCTTTTACGAAGGCCATTCTAATTTTGGTGATGAGCATCTACACGTTACAAAACTGTAGGTGGTCACGAAAAGTTTGATGGGGTGCTAGAGAGGTTAAGAAAGCGGGGTAGGAAAGTTAGTCAGCCATACCCAGCAGTGAAGCCGTGACGTTGGAAAGCTGTCCAGCCGGAAATTGCTTTGAGGCGTCAAATTTATTCTTCAGAGCTTGCGGCGTCGGTTTCGTAGCCGATGCGTTGTGCTCAACGTACAGCGCGTTCTTTGCAGGCGCACCGGTATGATCCGGTACGCCTTCAGTTGCGCTTGTCGACTTGACAATGGTCTTTGTGATGCAGCAGCGCAGATAGGCAGCGTCGCACTGTGCGTCCGACAGGGTTTGCTCGCACAGCAGGGACGTTATTGCATGTACACACTCGCCCGGGCAGCCCTGGTTTTTACTCGTCGAAATTAGACTACCCAGTATGCCTACAATAGTCACGGTTATGAGGAGTCATCAACTTGAGGTTAGTTGGGGTCAGGAGCTGGTTGCAGCTCCTGACCTGTTGGGGGTCGAGCTAAAGTCGAGAAGATAAGAAAGCACCACCACACTACAAACAAACATAGTCAAGCAGGACGCCACAAAGGACAAATGCCAGCAAGGCGCTGTTTCCACAAAACACAAAAAGCGAACAGATTTTCATAAAAAAAAAAAGAACTTTCGTCCTCTGCCTTTAAAAAGCTATATTTTTTGCTAACTGCAGTTATTTTTCGGTGTTTTTTTAGCGCGTACACGTTACACTGTAATTTGTTACGGTACATGTGTTATAATACGGTACAATGACAACAAAAATAGTAATAGACCAATCAGTAATTCACTCACTCACCTGTCAGAAAAGCACTTGTGTCCTGTGCACCTACTCCAGTGACCCAGCACTGCAGAGCACAAACAACAATCATTAGTTGCCGTGTAGAAGGCATGATGAAGCACTGCGTTTCAATTTAGGCTAGTTCTTATCACTTATTGCCTTAGGTAAGCTTGAGATAATTTGCAGCTTAATAAAGAATGCCGTCACACTGGTGTGTTGCCTTTGCACAATCCTCGATCATCATGCTTTCGGCCCTGATATTTTTTGTACTTCCATTTCTTTACCGCAGTTAGGGCGGACTGCAATGCACTCGAGTTGGTAAAAGCAGCGATTTATTTGAATGGCCTGCAGTAATCGAGTCCCAGCCGGAACAGCTACAACAATGAAGTCTCAACCTGCAGTTTCGTATGCGGGCTGTTAATCGCTGTCAGTCGGGCACGGTACAAGACGAAGCCCAGCGGAGAACCCGGCAGCATGTGAAGGCTGGCTGGTGACGGCATGGATCGCGGTCGGATCTTCGACTCTTGGTCGTTCGGGGAGAGGGTTGCCGGTTTTGCTGCTTACGATTGGAGCAAGGGCTTCTTCAACTTCTTTTTCTTCGTTGTCTTATTCTGGCAAAAATATACCTCAGGCCCAACGCAGTCGGGCCTGTTACAGGGAACGCAGATGAACCACCGTCGAGAGAATCGACCAACTGGCTCTCCAATGCTAGGGCCACAAAAGCAAAGCAATCACCAATGGCGATAGTTCGACAGCCGTAGTTGGTGTAGCGAATTATGACGGTCCACCTGGTTTGGCTCTGACGCCGCCGTTATTCCGCTGTATAGGGATGCGGAGATAGCTCAGCACTATCGTGGCTCAGTCAAGAGACGTCAATGGCCTTCACCCACCTCCGGCGGGATATCAACGCCACTACACCAACGACTCCTATGGCAGCCAACGGTGTTATTTCCCACTTGACAGCTTCTACAAGGAGACCCCCAGCACCAAAAGACTGTCGTGGCGGGTAGCTCTCCAAGAGCAATTCAGAGTAGTGCACTCTGCGCACCGCTGAACCGTCAACTCGGCACTGAAGAGTAGCGCCACCGATGGTGGCATCTCAATGCTGGTGACCCATAATGACAAAGTGTCGGCTCCGCAAAGTCAAGAATGACTAGATGAGGCGTCCTCCAGTCGACCGAGATACGCTCGGCAATTTAAAGAAGCCGTTGTAAAACGTAACGTTATAGTTTTAAAATTCTTTTGGTAAATGTTCCAGATAGCTAATTTCCGCATTTGTAAAACGTCAAAAAGAGCTACTAAAATGCTCTTTACAGGGTAGACAACAGTGCTATTGGTTATGATAATATATATCTATATAGTAAGTAATCTAGAGTAAAAAAGACATAAGATATCCAGACATAGTAATTTGTCTTATTTGTCCATATCAGAATAGATACTTCCAGATAGGCTGACCAGTTTGTCTCGTACTTCTCTGGAGACATTCTGCACGAGATTGCAAAACCGTCTCATACATTTGTTAATGTGTACTTGGTAAAAAGAATGAATCGAGTCGTATGTCGCAATAATCACTAAAATTTAAGAGATTTTTATGTCCGGTAGTAGGAAAGAGCCTTCGAGGATTGCTTTTTCGGGCACAAAGTTCTCTACTAAAGGTATCAATATCTATACCATCTATTTAAAACATATGCATACATTTACTTCAAAGACCACTTGGACAATATTTCTCAGGTAGTATTTCCTACTAGCAATGTTGCATTGTTGCATTTTTTTCAAAAACCATCGGAAAAAAGCGCCATGCAAAACGGTCGTCCAGTTTTAGTACTAACTAGAAGAGTTTACAACTTGTGAAATTTGATACAATTTGTGTTGTAAAAAAACGCAGCGAGACTTCAAGAGGTGGCATTAACGCCAATGAGGCCTGACGGTATACACTCATTTTGATGTCCATGTAAATAATGGCACAGGACGAATCGTCGGTTCAATACTTGGAGCCTAGGAATTTCTCTTTAAAAGGAACTAGTGTACCATTTGTCATAAAGCTGTGTTACCGAAAGCGGTTTCTGAGGACTAAAATAAGCAACCTCAAACCAGTCTAATAAACACTCGCGTACGCTAAAATCTGTTATATTTGTACGTACACTGAACACCGAAAGAAATGTGTAATTTAGGTAAACATGTCGAATAAGAACAAAATAAGTAGGTTCCACATCAATGTTTTGAAAACCAGAACGAAACCAGAGATCAAACAGCTGCGAGAAACTCACTGGGGGATCTTCAGTAATAAATCGGAGCTGTAATAGGAGAAGCACCTAAATCATAGGGTATACGCCTCGACCAGAATAACCGTGTATTCATCCGATAGGTTTGCACAAGTAGTGTTTGTTGTCCTTCATTGAGGCTGTTGACGGATACTTGAGAGTTCACTTTTCTTTATTAAGTCGTATCCGTATCTGATGTAATAGAAACGCCATTTCACTTCAAGGTTTGAATGAAGGTAATGATAAGGACTTGAAGTGTTTTTTGTTTATCTTTTTAAATTTCCAAATCATAAAGAGGAATCATTATTGACTAGACTTTGTATTGTTCCTATGATGAGAATGTGACGAAGCTACATTGCAGGGCCTAGAGCTTTATAGTGCGCGACATCGGCATTTAACGAATAGGAAAAACATTTTCGGAAGGTGCTTTCATGACCTTTTGACGCATGGTAAGTCGACAATCAGGCTCAACAACCAACAAACACATCAAACAGCGCGAAACAAACCAGCGCATCTACGCTTGTCTATTTTATAATAATGTAACTCTGTTTGTTAATAATAGTTTGTATTTTTTTTAATTAAACTTTGTTTTATAGTAGAGCCGCATGTTAAGTTTAAGACATAAGCGGGCAAGTACACCGGTTAATTAGGGCAACAGTTTAACGATCAGAAACATTAATACAAAACGCTCTTTCTATTACTTATAAAACACAGCTTCGTTCTGTTAATACACATAAGTGGTATAACTATATATTATATAGATTCCGATAGGGAGTACAATGCGGAATATACACAATTCAATACGAAAATCATTTTAGTGATGAGCCTTACAGTGAGTTGAACTGAAGAGAATTCAAATGAAGCCGAAGACAAAAGTCAATGACCCAAGTAAAAATGGAATTACGCGTATTGCTGAGAATGTTTAAGCTTAACTCCATCGAGGCCTATACGGTGAATATCATGGATAAGCTGGTTTCCTTTTTCATCTGCCCAATACACCAAAAATGATGCTATTGCTTAAACTTACGTCATCAGCTCCTACTTAGTTTCATAGATATGAGTGAATGGTTGTTGAAGAAACAGTTTATATGCGTATATTATAAAAACAAGCAGCGACTTGAGGTAAAAATATTTTTAATTAACTAAGTCTCCAAGTACCGTTATAAATATTCGCTAGTTCGAGTTGTTTTATTTATAGTTTTTTATAGTGAAGAACACAGAAGCTCGTAAATTCACGAAGATCTTACAAATAGTTCAGGTCACAGAACTCTTATTTGACACTGCATTGGCTAACCACACTTTTTGAGCACTTCCCTAGTTTTAGGCTCATCTCTTTTTTGCGCCTTTTTTCTGGACAGCTCCCCGTATACAACGAGCTAAGCGTGCATAAACCCTATAGACCTGTGCGATTTAAACGGGCGTTGAGTAAATGACTAGAGAATTTTGCTGTATCAATCACCGCCATTGCAGACCGTTACTTAACAGCCCCAACCATTGTCGCAAAACATCATGCAGTTTAGAGATTAAATATATCTTAACAAATAAGTAGGTAATCAGATATAAATATTCATATTTAATTGTTCTTTGAATCATTTTAAACTCTCTATAAAATTTGGGTTCCAAGTGCGAAGTAAACGTGCTAATTCCTTGTAAATACAGCTTTTTTTAGAACTTTCCACTTTTTTATTTTGAAGTGGATTGCAAGAACTGATCCTGAATGGCTGAGGCATTCAGTTTTAAGACATACATATCCCAAAATGAACAAATTTTCAGATGAAATGGCTTTTTCTAAAAATGGACATAGAAAAAACTCCTACTTGTTCGGTTGGACAGGTAAAAATAAAAGATAAAGCAAACAGTCAAACAGAAACAGCGACAAAGAAAGGATCTTAAACTTGCCTTTGAAAACAGCTCTTTGATCTCAAGCTTATGACCACATCGTTTAATGAGTTTGCGCAAATATAATCACACTGTTTTTGAGTAGGTGGTATTTCGCAGTATTTTATTTCAATAATTTATCACAATTACAGATTATAATTACAGATGAAGGATTCCATTAAAATTTCTATAAGCAGTACTTATTGAAAAATGATGTGTCTCTGGTTATCGAGATTTAGCCACATTTTGTTATAATCGTACATTACCTAGCGCCAGATAGGTAATACCCTTGTCGTTGTGTGTCCATACAAATTAGTCATCAAAAGGAATACAGTTAAAAAGATAGCAGTTAACTACTCTTTGTCTAGTTTTGTGTGGTAAAAATGTTAATCGTAAATTAAACCAGGAAGCGAAAAGGGTCTCTCAGTGAGAACACAAGAATAATATAACGTGTGTCATTGAAGTTTAAAACAACTTTATTCTTATCGCCAGTTTTGATGTTTAGCTTATGCAGCACAAACTAAGCACTTCGGTGCTGGTCTGTGCTGCAGGAATAGCGTTATGCTTAAGGCGGACGGCATTATACATCTGCCTGACCACTTTTGATTTGCGATGGCTCAGATTGTATTAAACTAACTTGTTGCGCATTGCCACGGTGAGACAAACATAAACCTCTATGTTTGACTATTACTTTATTGTGATTATCAGTATTATACTTCATTTCTAGGTATATTTTATTTTTTGAAAACGAAAAGACAACGTTCAGTCAATTTCTTGATCAATATTACGCGAGTTTTATATAGTTGAACATCACTGAGGTACCCACTCATCTTGTTCGCTGCGCTTCAAAATCACTGGGTTTCTCTCGAATTTTTGCTTCTTCAATCTTAGGCGATATAGGATAATAATGATGCGATCTACGGATGCAGTGAGCACCTTTGTTCGCTCTTAGATCAACCTGGTACGCGCATTGAGGCCTTCAATGTAATGACTGATCGTTGGGAAGGTAGGTTGTCACAAGAAGCGGATATCTTCGGTTTTCGGGTAACCCCGGCTGACACTTTGCTTTACTAGCATACAATTATCCGCTTGGCCTCAAATACATATTAACATAAAAACAACAAGATTAAAACAACTAAGAGTCACTTTAGTGTACAAACAGTTGCTAATTTTGGTTAGGCAGGCTTATTAGCGAAAGTTAGTAATATTATTACCACCGTGCGTAATATCTAGACTATTGTGAGAAAAAACAACATGTTTTTGTTGAATTATCAATAAAATTAGCCTAGCCGATTAGAATATTATTTTTTTATTATTTATTACAGCAACATACTACAAATTTTCAAATGACTTTGTTAAGTACCTACGGCCAAGACATGGCTTTTTCAAATTTTGGAAAATGCTTGTGCTACGAAATGTTTTATTTTGTTTCCTATATATCCGTTGCATTTCATTCGTTACGTACATATCCAGTTACTTCAAGGCACTCTTTTCACATGCGCCCTGAAGGCAAACGGTTTAGAGAGATTATGAAAAAACATTATGTTCCAAATTAAACAACAACTAAACGACGATACATTTCGATTTTTACATAAATTTTGAGCTATATTTAGGTAAAATAGATGCTCATGCTTAAAATCAACGATTTTAAAATACTAGGTCTCAATCATAAGTTGCAAGCTTACCAATTATGGCAGGCAATGCTTGACTGATGATAGAATATCGGCTCTTTCAGTAGGATGCACCGCCGTTTAAGCAAAGTGGAAGGCTTTTACCGTTACTAAGCCGTTAGCCGGTAGCTATTTATTGTATGGTAGCTATATCGTAAATTGTTTATTAAAACTGTTTATTATATTAAAGAAAGCCCTACCAAGCAACATTTGTTTAACCACGGTTATTTCAAACGCAACTGGTCGATGTTTACGATAACGTTTAACCGGCTGTAATACTCTCTGCACTAAGCAGAACAAAACATAGTTTTGACTTACATTGTCATGGCTTTGTATATATATATATATATATATATAGCCCATAACTTTCTAGCAGAGCACTAAATAAAAGCAATAAAAAACGATAACTAAGTTGTTTTTTGTGCTTGTCGATGGTTTCGACTATATTCTCCATCGCAGAAGTTCGGTGGTCAAACTGAAGGATAATGACATATTGGCTTTGTTTCTCGCCTAGTTTTAAGACCTAACACAAACAGCAATTACTTTTTTGATGCAGCATGGTCACGGACTAGCGATAGATGATCTGGGCCTGTTCAGCTGTCTCCCCACAGTGACGGAGTCACATCGACAAGGCCGTAGTGCGTTTACAAGCGTCGTTTTACTCATCTTTACCCTCGAAAATTGCGACGGGATACTACTTCGATAGGTATACATTTCACGTAGCATTGGTACCAGCCGCTAGATAACGACCGCCGACGTTGGTGGCGAACTGATCTTGTCCTTGTGGCAGAATAAAGAGTCGGCATCTGGAGGACGGTTCAGCTTCATATACGTAAAATTCCGTCTTATAGGGCATGTTTTCAGGTGTCGCCATTAAGCGCAACTTTCAACGCGATAAGGAAAATGATACCCGAAGCTCGTAATATTCAAACGGCAGAGGAAACTTCAGCGTCTATTTCAGGCTCGGCTGTGGTAAGTCTGCATCATTAGTGCACTCAATGGAGCATGCTTAACATGCCTTGATCCGTAACAGCGTACAGCATATTAAAGTAATTTCATTCTTTTTGCTTAGAGCAGTCCCACTTGACGCAAGAACTTTGTAGTTGACTTAATATTCTCATCACCCCCTTCGTTCTCTAAAATTCGTGCTGTTTTTTCTATTAAGAAGAGACCTATCTATATTACAATTTATTAAATCTAAACGCCTGTGACTGCGCTTCTTTTAAATCTTTTAAAACTACTGATAAGGCCCCCGATAAAACTACGTGACTCCTTGTCAAAGCGATAGAATTTGGCGAGCGACACAGGGCAGTGCGAGTTCGAATTAAGGAACGTTGTTTGTTTGGGTTTGAATGTTTTTGTGTTGCCATTAGGGACAATGTATGGGAAGCGTATTTAATAGAGTTCCACACTCCCAAGTCTTTTGAAGGGTCGTATGCCGTTAAGCAAATTTCTGTCAGGGAGAGCATAGTGGTAGAGACGAAAGTGAATATATGCAGTACAGACCTTTGGGTTGCTATATTTGAACTGATGTATATTTTATTGCTGTTTTTTTAGTGCACGTTTCCCCGTAAGGATAATGAAGAACTGGCTCGAAAAAGGCCGGCTTAATATACGCTTCACGTTTTTATGTAACTTAAGGGCTTTAATGTTATTGAATTTATTTTTCTGTAGAATGCTAAGTTTTACGTAATCGTCTTCTTTTGTTATTTGATGTGAGCTCTGGTTGAATCTTCCACAATATTAATAGTTGAACGAGCTAATTTTAATGCTTTTTTTACGTTTAATTCAAAGAGGCAAATCATATTTATTGAGCTTTCTATGTGGGAAAGAAAGGTGTAGAGCGATATATGACGATACTTTATTTTTATTTGATAGAAGAATTTTTTGGATTTCATATTTGAGATTTTTTTGAGATTTTACTGATACTGTTTCGAGTTACTGTCTTCTAGTAAGGATCCATGCTACATTCAAAGTCAAAGTGTTATCTATTTTTATAGCATTTTGGTGTAGCAAGTGAATTTTTATGGCGCATTGGAATTTATATTTCTCGCCGTGGGGTTGTCTTGGAACTTGTACGAGATTTAGATGAGAATAATTTTTGAAGTCGGCCTCTTCGTATAATGGAAAATTCTGAGATCAAAGATGCAACCACTTCGGTTGAAATAAAAATGTTTCATATTTTACATCTCGTCTGCCGCTGAAAAGTGAATTCTCATGAAGTTACTCAAATTTCACTTACTAGTAGGATTTGTCAGAATTTTCAAATATTAATCCTCGGCAGATATTCTGAACAATCAGGCTTACTTAAATATTTTAGGAAGGTGTCAAACCATTCTTCATTTCTCATACGTTTTTGAAAGGCCAAAAAGTTTGTGGAGTATTCGCGTACATTCGATTTTGGGTCAATTTGAAGCGAAGTAACAGTTGCTAGGAGAAGTAAAGGCGATTACCTATACCCTTTCAATTATAAGGTTATTTCTCGTCTTCGATTTTCTTCATTTCGATTTAATTTGAAGATTTTCGTAACTTCTGTTACTCTATCTCTTCACTCTAAATGCTAGTTGTTACAGACCACCTATTACTTTGGCTGCCGACTATATGGTGCATGGTGAAATGTGAAAATGTAATTTTGCTGATTAATGATTCAAAATATTTTCTAAAATTAAATAAATTATATTAGTTTAATAAAGCTGTCTCTTGGATAGACAAACCTTTCCGCCATTTTTCCCTCTATGTGAAGTTTCCACACCTGAACATCGCTCGTGACAAATGTTTATTACATGGTTAACGCTTTGTGTGCTTAAGAGTGCTCGAGGTTATAGGAAAGCAGCTCCAAGTTTAGAAGAAGATTCCAAAGTATTGATGTAACTTCTTCTACCATTTTGTTGAAACCGACCACTACGCTTATCGGATTGTATTTGGCGGGCCGTCGGCGGTAGAGACCTTTTAAATAGGCGTCATTCTACTCTCTAATATCTCTGTAGATCTACGCTGTCCACTTTGGTCCAATTGAGCATAAATAGGTACAACATAAACCATAGTTAGCACCTTCATGAAGCACAGAATGTAGGTGGTTGCTTTATTGTGGTTGGTAGCTAGATGACTTATTTCGATATTGCGTATACAAAGCCTGTTGTTGCTAGGGCTGCTTCTTCCTTATGCTGAAGCTGAAGATAGCAGTTAAGGGAGTGTGAACATGAGTTTTTGACTAATATTTCGCCCAATATCTCCAAAAAGAATTTTTTGTCACCAACTTTACATACGAATAGAAATGTAAAGGTATTGGACATTTAAATTTGGGGTTCTTTCCCGTAGAGCACTCGTTTCGGTGGTGCTACATCTGTTTGTTGTATGTTCTGAAAAAGCTTCCAGCTAGAACATCCAAACGCTGAATGCCGTCATAGACTAGCCTAGACTCAGAGGTATGCTAATTTCTGCTGCGTGACATTAAACACATCGAATACCTAGGTTAACTTAAACATATTGTTCTGTTCATGTGAGTAACACCAAGCAAATATTTAATTGCAAGTCAATGAAATTGTGCGCTCTGCGCCAAAACATAACCTGCCGCTTACATAAACATGGAGGTTCGCCAATTAAGTGCTTTGGAATATGATTATAATATTGGTAATCAACTAAAATTACTTACGTCTTTTTTGAACTCAAGCGTGCCTTGGGTCGAAATATAGGTGTACTTGTATTGATGTGGTCATCATTCGTTTATATTCTATTGGTTGGTGGCGCAAAATTGCTTACAGCTACAGTTACGATAATATCTGCTCAATCTACTGTTCGATATATTGTTCAACCGGTACCGAATCCAAGAGGTTTTTTTAAAAATGAGTTTAGGCCATAGCTTCCTTTGATCTTAATCAAAACATTGCTTTTGCTCACTACGGACTGCTAATACTAAATTATGTCAATTAAAGCTGAACGCAATCGTTCATTGTGTTACTACTACGGAGCGCAATGTATATAAGTATAGGGTTGTACAATTCATTAAATAATATTAAACAATATAACATTGTTATCGTTATTATTTTGTTGTTATTGATATAACTATAAACCAGTTGTGGTTAATAAACCAATCTTATAAATGATAGAGCCGTAGTACCGGCACATTCTATATGGTAATATAGAATTGACTGATAACCCCATTCGAAATTTCAGAAAACTAAACCAAATAAACAGGAGGAAAGGAAGAACAAATATGGACCCGATAGCTGGGAGGGCTGGCGGATGGTTATATATTGTTTCGCAAATACTTTTCTCTTGGGTGGTTCTACACGTTCTGCAGCAGTTCTTTACGTCGCAGTCATGGAAACATTCAATGTGGACCGTGGAGAGGCGGCGTGGCCAATCTCGCTAATTACTGGATTTGTTAACTTTTCAGGCAAGTCAAAAAAGACGAAACTAACTCTAAATAAATAAGGGTAGCAACATTAGATTGAACGGAACTTTTCGGGTCTTGAATTACCTTTGAAAGACCCTTTTGCTTTAGATGTATAATCTTCATTTCAACATTTAAACCTTCTCTAGCTTCAGGTGTGAAGACGAGGCATGGGCAAGTTTTTCTCGACGTAGAATAACTTTATTGTTCAATTTCGTTAAAAACTGGATAAAACAGTAAAATTATCCAAGGCCGACTCCAGTTTGCTTGACAATCAACAATGAAGTCGCGAAAAATAGACAAATTCAGCCGGTATTTGACTCAATTTATTCAATAAATTTTTGTCAAAGTGTTAATGATGTTCACGTGTTAGTTTCAGGATTAAAATGCAGACGTTGTGCTAATTCAAACACTTTCAAATTTTGCAGGAATTCTGTCGGGTCCTTTGAGTACGAAACTAGGCTTACGCGTGACTTGTATTATTGGCGGATGTGTATCATGTATCTGTTTAGGACTGTGCTACTTCGCAAATAATATTATGGTACTCACCATCCTCTTCGGCATACTGAATGGTAATATAGTTTTCGGTTATAATTATCTTTTGGCTAGTGGGACAACTTTTTGCAATCATACCTTTAATTCATCTGACGTGGCTATGATTTCAATGCTCTTGAAATTATTCCTCTTGTCCGTAGTAATTTTTCTCTCTATTTATTTACCTAGCTAAAATCTTCTTTAGTTTTCAGCCCAAGGTGTGCAGAAGGAAGATAAGCTGGCAGGCTGAAAGGCTTGACCTTTTTCCCTGCCTGGAAATCAGCATTCGCTCAGCCTGTTTCATTCCCTCAAAAATTTACCTGCTGTTCCATTTACTATTTCTAGAAGACACCAGGAATCTCCCTACCAGAACTTTTACTACCTTTTCTTAAATAGACTACGGCTTTTGCAATTACTTTTACAGGTATCGGCATTGGATTAATGTACAATTTGAACCCGGTGATCCTGACTCATTATTTCAAAAAGTACAAGAGTATTGCTTTGGGTATAAATTACACCGGATCCACTATAGCAGCAATGGTTTTTCCTAAATTTATGGAATTTCTGTATTTCAACTTCGGCTTACATAGTGAGTTTAACACGGCCTGAATTTAATTTGAAATACTTTAAACGGTTAGTATATTATCTGCATGCACACTTATTTTGTAATTTCGAATAGATTGGTGCCACATGTAATTATTAGTACATGGTTTTATTAGTACTATTTTATAACCTTAGGAGGCACATATACCCACATACAAAGTATTCACGCCATCATAACCGTCGCGCCCTAATGTTTTTTTTTGTTATCGTGGTCTATTATAGGATTATTCCTCATTTTCGCGGGAATCATGCTAGTGGCACCGGTTATGTCATCTTTTATGCATCGACCATCTTGGCGAAAGAAAAAGATGCAGGCACCGAATATTAGTCAGGAGATTGTTCGGCGTTTAACACTGGGTTCTATTAAAGCGTCTTCTACGACAGTTAGTCATGTGCACAAGATTTCGTTTAATATTTCAGTAAATATTGTCCGTTATAGTAGCATGAAACACTTTTGACACTGAGGTTAGTGTTTAAACCTGGCCATAAATTATGCATGATAAATAACTGTCTAGCAAAAAAATAGTGTTCGAACAACTTTCAGTTTTATATTTAATGGCCATCTTTTATACAGTTTGTCCATTCTATTATAAAAGAATTATTCACGCATTCATTTATACATTACCGTTATTAGCTTCAAGCATACATTTCTCAGTTCCAAACGCGAGAAATCTGCTTCTAATTACTTTTTCCAACGTTCCGGTAGATAATCGCGGATACGAATATCTGAGCGAGAATGGCCGAAATGAACTATGTTAGGTTTAAAATGTGGTTAATCATTTGTTTCCACCTCTAGGCATTATAATCAGAAAATGAATCGTAAGAATGCGAGATGTCAGAGTCTCATATGTTATCTTTTATACATAAATACCACTCTAGCTGTAATTTTTCAATATCGGAAACGAGTAATTTAGTGTTCAGTAAATTCTTATAGGTACTTCTTAATCCTATCCAATCTACAGCAAGCTCTAAGGCAAGCTATCTTTCATAAAAATCTCATTTCGTATGCTTGTACCCGAGCACGAGTCTTTTTTGTGATAACGTAGCATTTGTAATCATGGGTGAGGTTAGGAAGATACATTGACTTGTTTATAGAAACTTTCGCTTTAAAGAAGTCTTCTGTTTTTTAGCTATAAACCGATAACTCACACATATCTGCACTAGCTTTAGCATTTTATTATTCAACTTCACATTCTGCTTTCTATCGACTGTAAAATCCAAATTACATACATTTTAATTCAAGTCTCGTACTACAAAAATTAACCATCAATTCGGTAACTCGAAACAATGTTTTGTCTGGAAAAATCACGTATTACGATCATAATATTGATCTTGGTTTGCAGCGATCGCGGGCGAACACAGCGACAAAAGAGCCAAGTCAAAGTATTCGATCACGGACTACAACAATGCGGTCCCATGCTGGAAGTATTACAGCCAGGGAAAGAACCCGTTCCACATCGATTAACGTTATGAGACTAAATATTGGCACACAAGGAAAAGAGGAACCAGATTTCATCTCTGCTATGGATGTTGGAATGGGTAATATTTAAGCTTTACAAACCGATAATTTAATTTTGTTTAATATACCGAATTAGGTTACAGCTTTTTTTAACTTGAACAGACCAAATCAGTTCAATTGGAACTAGTCGATAGAATAAAGTTTCTAAACTTATTTTGGCTTAAAGCCGAACCTTGAAGTTATTTTCGGTATCATCACTTTGGGTGTAGCTTAAGGTTAGGGTCAGTGTATTATTCTTTAAATATTTACAAAATCTTGACGCTGCTTGTATTCAGCGGTTGTGATGAATTTCCTGAATGCCTCTTACCTTTCGTGGATCCGTATTTATATAAAATATAATAAAATTTTAAAACTAGTAATTTTCCTACATGTTATGCTTGTCACAGGTGTTTTGCCGCACTCAACCATCGATGACGATTTCGACGAATCCTGCGCATCTCCCTTAGATGAAATCAAAGTTAGAGAAGAGCAGAGCCGACCTCAAAACCGATTAACACATTTGCAAGTGCAGATTCCTACATTAAGTGCCACCGTTGATCATAACAAAGGTAATAGTATAAATTAATCTTTATACTTTCTGTTGACCCTCCTTTTTTTCTCTATAGGTCAAATATAGCCAGAAATCTCATACAGCTCAAATTTAACGCATCCTTTATTAAAGCCCGTTTGCTTGCTCTCGGCCAGCATCTAAACTTAACATCGCCTGTGATTAACGAAATTTAGTAGCAATACAAAATGAAAATGTATAGAAAGTTAGAAAGCCTTGTTTACGGAATTTGTATGTCGTGAAGAGTAAGGCAAGACCGACAGGATATTGAAATCTTGTTCTTCCAAACTTTAGTTAAAATATGATCGCTAAAAAAGGAGAAAAATAATTATACATTTTAGTAGCCAAGCGAGATAATTCACTTTATCAAGAGGAATTTTTATATCAATAATTTGAAATTCTTGCGCATTTTGTTTGCACACAGCCGTTATTTTTCACAGCTCTGCATTTGAAGTATGGGTTTGCTACAGAACAAATATGTCCAAAAGGTCATTCTTTTGTCCCTGTCATTTTGTTACTGTCACAATAACAGCCAGCAAACGGCAATTGCAATGTTTCTGAATGTGTGATCTAGTGTTACCGGTGGTAAAGAGGATATTCTATTCAAATTCTGTTCATTGAAGACAATCGATAAAAAATCTTGCGAGCTTGATGACTTCCACTGTTCTAAAATACCTCCATAGCAATTAATATATCCTGTGAGGAGTTCGTTGATGCCTATTTTATTTCATATTTTAGGCGCAGATTTGGAATTGAACGAGGTATCAGAAGCCTTGGAAGAAGAGAGAGAGCTTTCTCTTACGGAAATCTTCTGCAATCCGCTTTTCTACTTGCTGATTGTCTCATACCTAATGTTCTGTACCTACACTGACATATTAATTACGGTACTTTCTTTCATTATATTATGGGATATTATACGTATGCACATACTTGAACCATTGATTCGTACATGCAATTAAAAGCACATATGAAAAGAATTACCTTGGCTTGGCTAACACGTTTGGCGAGACCGAGAAACTTAATATGAGGAGTCAATCCTTTTCAATATAATAATGCTTATTTTCAATGCAAGGTTTTACCTCCTGGGATCACACCCAATAGGTTAACAGTTATTAAAAAATCTAGGCTGATGTCCTATGGGGAGCCGTTTCCATATACTAGCTCCAAAGGTTCGCTATATTTATGCTTCACTTCCTGATCCGGTTTGTAAGTCGAAGTAGCTTTGGGCAAAGCCATGGCGCAAGCGGGACGTGGCGTTTCGATATGAAATCTATCTTACTGCGCACTCAGCTGTGGATTTTTAAAAACTTTGACGTTTGCTTCTGAGAAATAAGGTTTAACGTCGATGTATTTCGGATTTCCTTTTTTTTTTTATTAAAATAGCAGGTTTGCAGCAGCTGTAACTTGTGTCAGCCGATTGTTCTGAAATTTTGCCTACTTGCGTTCAGCATGAAAATAGTTCACCGCAAATACAACCAGTATAAATTATAAAATGCACTTACTCAATGAGAAGGTTCAAAATTGAAGTACTTGTATGTGCACCGAATGACTATTCTATCTTTGTCAAGATGTTATATATCGAAAGCTCAACATAGTGTACACGAATGGTAGAAGTTTTTTTGGGTTTTCGGTTACAGCACCTCTTTGTTATGTCGAAATCTGAAGGGTATCAAATTTAACACAAGGCTCTGTGGAAATAAAATCGTGAGAAGGTTACAAAAAGTTAATCTCCTGTTATTTATGCGGTATGTGTTTGGCAGTCGAATAATAAAACCTTAAAGAAGATTGAATGGTCAATCCGTGTATATACGATTATTTGAGTATTTAACCTAATTCTGTATAAATGGAATGATTAGCATTATTCACCATAAATTAAGATGCATATCATGTGTGTGAGGGCAACTGGATATCGTTATCAACCGTTTCTAGTAATGAAAAGTTGAATAATGGGGAAAGCAATGGCGATAAAAGAGTGTGAGAACCCTTTGGTTCAACAATTCGAATTACATCATTCAGATTATATACTCTGATACGTCTCCTACAAAAAGATCTTCGAAAACTTTACTTGACACAAGTATGCGACGACGCCGTCATCTAAAATTCTCATCTAAATCGTCATCTAAATCTTTTAAAATATATGCTATAAACTTTTCTGATGACCGAAAACATAAATGAAGACCTTTACTACCAAGCTTTCGCAACTACCTCCGTAGGCTGGATCAAAAAATGTATTGGTCAGCGACATTTTATGACGCAAATTTGGAGCCATGCTGATAAGGCCGAGCGCCCAATAGCCAATAATAGTACTGTTGTGTAATAAATAAAAACAAGTCTGATTCCTGTTATATATATATATAAAGACTATATACCCAGGAGGAATCCCTTCCATTACACTTCGGAAGGGCTGACACTTGCCACTCTCCCAAACTGGGAAAGATGGTACAAACTGGTGAAGGTTATATAAAATGCACAGTGCGTTGGTCCGCATTTTGTTATCATGTTATATTTTTACGTCAGATTGTGCTGCTGAAGATAGAAACCAACTTTCTCGCTACTGCTTCCGAGTACTGCATATTTATAATAGTTTATCCTCGATAAGTTTACGTACGGTCGTTCTATAAATTGGCTTTTGTATCGTATTAGTTGGTTAGGTAGATTTTAATTTCTAGTATTTGACCACGAAGAGTTTAATACATCACAGTTAGCAATAGCAAAATTTGTCGTAAGTAAGTTGTGCAGATGAATCATCCGGGTCATCAATGAAATAAAAGGTCACCGTCATTCAGGTAATGGTTGACCTGCTCACTGATAAAGGTGTAGACCAGAGCACAGCAATCGCAACGATACCATTGATTTCCGTCACTGACATGGCAGGACGTCTTTTGCTTCCCTTCCTGGTGGACAAAGGACTCATAGACAGAAAGGTAGGAAAACTCTTTTCAAACAATGCTTACTATATTTCGACTGTTACGAACTCTACCACGAACGTATTAATCTTGAACAATCATATCATACTGCACAATGTCTGCTGACGCTGCCGAAAGAGTTTAAGCTATTGAATTTGACAGAGGATCTAATGACTTCCTTCTGTTTGCTGTACCCTGACATTCAACTCCTAGTGCGTCTAATGCAAACCATTGTAACTATATTCTTTTTAGCGTAGCCTTCAAACCCTAATACATGGTCATCAAGAATTACACGTAAAGCCAATAGGTTAATATTCCGCATTATGGTCATTTCCAAAAGAAAAGATAAATCACCACATTTAATGAAATCGAGAAGATGTGATTTTGTTGCAAGTTTTTTTCCGATCTTTCTTTTCAGTAGATTAAATTAGTTTAGAGAGAACAAAATTGTAATAATCAAAGAACACTTAACGACAACGAACTAGAAAAGCCTTTTGGTCGGTTTTAACGATACTTTTATTGCCCTTTTATTGCTCAATTGGTGTGCATCGTGTTGTTTGTTCAATACTACCACGTATTTGTAGTTTCTTAGAACTGATAAAAGAAAGTAATCTTAAAAGTAATCCCTTCTCTTTCCTCTTGGGGAAACTTACCAGTTCAAATTATCAGTTTAACATGCTCCAGGTTTACTTCAATTCCAGTTCAAACCAGGAATAAGGTGGAAACGATGTGTTAGCTGTTTGTAATCGCCGTAGCTTATCTGTTGGTAACATTCACAAATGATCTAACTAGTTTATTTTGGAATGTAATGATAGAATAATGACAAAAATACGCACTCTCTACAGTTGAAGAGGGTGCTTTTCGAGCTAGTCCTACTATCAGTTTGTTTGAAAATCATCCCACATCGCAAAACGATATGGCCGCTTTTCAAAATGCTACAGCGCTACGTCTACTAGCTTTTATCATAAGCTGCTCAAACATTTATTTAAGGTTGTTCAAGTGTTTCCTGTACTCGCTCCCATATATTACGCGAAAGGGAAGTTGTAATAAATGCCATACATTTTCCAACGTCATACTTTTTTACGTATAATAGTCAAAGATGTTTTATAACTTATTTGTACATTTCATGATCCATACCACGCATTTTCGACCCTTCAACACTGGTGAAATAAGTTTGAATAAATATCGTACATATAATGTTTTTCATTTGTGTTTGCATTCGTTGCGATATATTTTTCTTTTACATGCTAAGGTGATATTTTCCATTAACTACTTCTGCCTTGGCGGTTTGTCCTTAATCATTCCGTTATTCCGAGACTACAGCATTCTCATCGGTTTATTTCTTCTCGTTGGCTGGTTCTACGGATCGACCATTGTTATGTGCACCGTAATTGTCTGCGGTTAGTAGAGGCGCTCAATATGTCGGGGTTTCTAACAGTAACGTCAAGTCAGTGTAGGCAGAGATTCAATATTTTACAAAGCTCAGCACACAGGTAATAGATATGCTCGTTTAACTTTCCCATTAGCCTTTTAATAGGATTTGGGTTAATGATGAGTAGTGCTGTTACAAAGATCGGGTAATTAGACTCGCATAACCAACACTAAAGCGTATTGCCAATCGTAAGCAACAAAGGAATGCATAAAGGCCTTTAAGGAAGTACTTATTCTCATTTCAGATCTGCTTGGAGTCCACAATCTAGCAGTAGCGAATGGATTGATCTACTCGTCTGCCGGTCTAATCGCGTTCGGGCGTCCAGCGCTCATTGGTTAGAATGTATCTTATTACTTATGGTGATCACTAAATTAAAAAATAATTTCATATAGTATCAGGTAGATGACCCCTAATCGTGTGCAGCCATCTAATCAAACTTACCAGAACTGGTAAGTACTGGTAATCTACAAACGTGCAGTTAATATAGCTTTGTGATCTTGTACTATTGAACCTGCCTTATCGGTATAAAATATAATAATGCACCAATCTGCGTGTACACTCAGTTTTAGTGCCTCCGCATTTGTACATCTACGTCAGTAACGTCATGTTTTAAATAATAAGATTTTTTATTTGCTTCTGCAGAAAAGCAAAAGTAAAATGTTTGTTGGTGCTATTAGACACCCTGAATTAGCTAAGCGCAGTGTTAACAGCGTGCTTCTTTTCTTTGATAATTCCAGGATTTTTCCGTGATACTGTGGGATCGTACGACCCAATGTTGTATTTTTGGGGAGTAATCCTTGTCACCATGGCTATAATATGGTCTGTAGTTATTGTGATCCTGACGAGAAGCTCAACATAAAGCTTGAAAGCCAATTTCGTTTTATAGCTTTGTATATTATAATGAGTAAAAAAAGTCAAATTTGACTACTTACATGGCTTATAATGTTGTAAACAGCGTCTTAACACAGAACAAGTTCTGAAACATTGGAGCCCTTGGCGATTTAAAAAATAAAGGAACATACAATTAGTTAATTAATAGGGCATACGCGTCCTTCTGTTAAATCAATTATTTCTTTTATTGCACTCATCTGCACAAATTCAGCCTTCATAGGGATAATTTTAACGATGTGACTATTTTTTAACCGAGCTCATAGAAATGACCGAACCAGCCCAAATATTCTTCGATACCTTTATGATTAGGTTGTGCGGTGAGTTAATGTTTCATCAAAATTAAAAGTTGTAGACCAAGGATACAGACACATACAGTAAAAATGCGTAAATATATAATTTCTGTATGAAGACTTGTTCCTCTATATCTATACATATAACGCATGCTTCTAGCTCCACTCTTGCGGCAATAGAAGAATTATGTAATAAATCTCATGTTCAAAACAGAACATAAAATATTCCTAATATAGTACTATTGAAGTAAAAAAATCATAAGGCAAAAGAAAAAACAGCACTTATGGTGTTCTACAAAATAAGGGACTGTGTACTTTACAAGTCCATAGTCAAACACAATGTGTGATGCACACACCCTAACATAATCTGCCATTTTTTTTAGTAATTTAGTTACCCATTTCTGTAATATTAGTCTCCATTATGTGGGAAAAATAAATATTATGGGGTTCAAACCAGTTGACTGGTTCGAAAAATTTCACATTTTAAAGCTCACTTTTACCATTTTAAAAAGTAAAAAATAAGAGGTTGCATGCACAGAGGTCCTAATGCAATTAATGAATAAGTAGAGACCGATTTGATATAGAACTTTGAACTAGATTACACCCACTCTGATCAAACCCATAGACACTAAGGCTAATGATGAATTCTGTTCTTGGTAGCTCGTGAGCTCACCACCAATTAAAACAATCTAACCGATCGTAATGTAAGTCTGAGATAACGTTAGAACGATTTAGGTGATCTTGAGTTAAATCGAGAATGAAACGTTTAAAAGTTTTCATCATCGAGGCCAATATCGATATTGATACGTAGTTGTATAGGAGCATTTCCTTACATCTTTTTGGTGTAGAAGAATGCCACGATACACCTTCAACGACTGTGCAAATCTAGCAGATGATGTCGAAATATTCAAAGCGAAGGGGGAAACTGCTATCAGTAGTGCCCTTTACTAACCAAGCGCGATAATCAAATGCTTAATATTGAACTGCGAGATAGAAACCTGTGCTAGCTCTCTAAGATAATTCCTTAGGCATGAAGATCCAAGGAGATTCTTTTAAACCTGTACTTGAGGAACTTTTCCGGAAGTAAAAACCGTTGATGACCCCATCAGCCTCTAAGCTGGAAATTTGAAGCTCAACAATTCACGAAAGTGCGTTGTTCATATGGCAGTAACCTAGCGAATTCAGATAGGTTAAAGCGTTCAGAGGGTTCATTGTCAAGGTGTGCCAGTCAGGGTAAACGCAAGTAAACTTCGAGAAGTAGCTGCTTGAACCTCATCACCATTAGAATCAAGATTTCACCAGGTCGCAACAAATAGAGGATAACGGAGATCTGGAGTTGATCTAAAAGCAAGGGTCGACAATAATCGAGTGTTACTAAAGATTGATCTCTGTAACCGTAAAGGCTCATCAACGCTGAGTCTCTTGCTTCGCTCACGGTAGATGCCGTCGATGTTCTGGTTCTGACCGAAACCTAGGCAGTCAAAGTCTCCAAGCTCCGCGCCTTCTATGCCATCTATTATAAAGCTTTAAAGAGAATGAGAACCGGCCATCCTAATAGAGGAGTGTTGGCATACAATCATTGTATCGATGACCTCCGCCCCGCGCTGGTAAAAAATGAATGTCATCGCTCTTATCGGCACTAATATTTTCTTGCGAACTTTATACGATCTTACGAACTATTTATGCTTGCACCCATCGTACGCGGTAATAGTTTTCTTTTATCAACCTCCTTCAATCAGTCTTTGTGTTGAATCGCCTGTTGGCGCGCATTTCGATTTGAATTCTACCAAGATTCATTCATTCAGCCATAACAAGCCCCTTCTTCTCCGATTCAGTTGTTAAAGAGAAGAGTCGCTTTGCAACTTTGCTCACTGATCGCTCGCTTCTCTACTCTATTGTGTGACTTGCTTGTAGCGTTCTGTCTCTTCCTCTCTCCTACTTGCGTTCATTTAGCAGGGTGAGTCTACACGTATCTGCTTCTCCTGGCTCGGGTTATTAGTGCCAGTAGCCAGTAGGATACTGTTGTAATGTTGACGTTGCTGGCGTTACTGTGGTCGGTGTTGTTGTTGCTGTTGTCGCCGCGGCTGTAAGCGGCTAAGGCCCGCACCGACGGTGGATGGCCGGACGCAGCGACCAGCGCAGGGCATAGGGACCAAGCATGCCAGACGACAGAAGCGGCAACGGCATCGGTACGACGCTTTCGGTGGGTGCCCGCTGCCGTCCGCCGTTAATGCTGTTGATCCTGTTGTTGTTGTTACTACTACTGACTGAGACGGTACCGCTGGTGCTCCTACCGTTGTTGCCGTTGTGTTGAATCTATCTAGCCAGTTAAACAACTGACTGACTGCCCTGACTCTCTAAATAGATGTCTCTCTGTGTATGTCCGTTTGTTTCTTCTTTTTCTTCATCGAAATGCGTGCGTGGATCATGTAGTAGTCTATGATAGTGTGTGTAGTGTGTGATATATGTTGATGCGTGCGGCTTAGTTCTTTACATGGAACCGGCGACACTAGCAACCGCTGAATGATGTTATAGTTGCGGTAACTACATCGTTGACGATTTTTTCAGTGTCTTTTTATCTGTGTTTCTGTATAACTATTTTTCTTCTAATGTTCAATTGTGACTCCGTCATCATTTGAAATGTGCTATGGGAGGGATGGGGTTAACGTCCTTCCCCGTCCGAGAAAAGTCGGCAAAGAGATGCTTGGGCATTTTCGCATGATTCGAACAGATAAAGTAGCACGACCAGTAAAGACTTAGTATTATTACTTTGGAGGAATGGTTTGACTGAACCGTAAATACTAACAGTTACTTCAAGAAGAAACTGGTTTCGCCTATCCTTTGAGTACTTCCAGCTACGTTTTCTTTCTGCTCAGGTGGATTAACCCCAAACAGGACAAACTTCGGTTATACAATGTATGAATACAGATGTGCGGAAATCAAGTGACACTATGCGATTAGTTATTAATAAGATTGCCAAATTACAAGGACAAAACGCCAAAAAAACAATCATACTAGTGAAAAGTCATTAACAATAGCTATCCGCCGCCATCATATATAATAATGTGGGTTTCGGATACATAATCTGTCGGGCAGGTAGCTTCCTATTGATGGAAGTGGCATCTGAACCACACTTACGGCAACTATCCTTTTGTCCCTTTCTCTATTTAATATAAAAAAAGGTACGCTTCTTATCTAAAGGAATCATTGACGACCGAAATTAGCTTCCATACAACCGTGAGAAAAACTTTGTTAACGGTTTTGTTCCGTTATTTATTTTTTGGTAGAATTAGAATATAGAATAGATTTAGAATAGATATAGAATAGATAGATATAGACTAGAATAGATTTGGTAGAATACCTCTAGTAGTGAAAAGTATCTCTGCGCAAGTGAAATAAACAAATAAGGATGCTTCCCTTGCCAAGTGAATCATACATACTTTTCCATAAAACATGCTTTATTAGCCTAGCCTTATAAACTAAGATAAATATTTATTAAAACATTCCTACCGTAGTTAATTATCGCGGTGCCCGCCATGGTGCAATGCTACCAATTAAGGCCCTGCCACAAGGCAGCAACGAACAAGACTTTTTATGGGAGGCGGTATGGCGGACTTCCAATCAACGAAAAATTCGTATATATCGAGTTAATAGATGGAACCAATTTACGTTGACCAAGAAGTAGACAGGATGTAGGGGACAGGCAGCAACTCGCATGTGCTACTTGATAGATATATACATATATATATATATATATATATATATATCAAGTACCAAAAAATGATAAAAACTAGATACCGGTTCCATGATGTTTCGATAAGGGTGCAACAATGAGAATAAAGCAAAAGACTGTTTTTAGGTGAAACTTTATTTTAGTTTTCTAATTGGTCACCTTAAATGCATCATCTATTTTATCAAGGAGTAGAGATTACCTAGAAAGTAGTGTATCAGGGAATCGTGTTTGTCACTTTCTAAAAGTTTTTGATTCGTGTTCACCGCATTTAAAGGTTTGGAGTACCAAGTTAACGCGCTACAAATTCTGAGAAAGAATTCACCTAAACCTTTTATGTATCGTGTTACGACCCTACCGTACGGACTGAAACGTTCTTGAGTGACTAGGAACGCTAGCAAATTAAGTTTATTTATCGGCCGGAACACAGTTTCAACCACCTAGCCCCCAACCAACTGATTTAGGGCTAAGGCATATTTGAATTTCCTTGATTCCTGGTTAAGATAACCGGAATTTCTGATATTGCAAGTCGATGAAGATGCTTCTCTTGGCAAACAAGTAATAACTTCTTTTTTATGAAGCATGCATTGTCTGCTGTCGAATACTAGCCATAATAAAAACAGCGATTCCAATATCTTAATTAGCTTAAAGTTCTGTCAGCAACTACCGCATGCCATACAAAAAATGCCTTGACGATAATTGTTAACAAGTTGGTTTACCTTAGGGAGATCATAAACATCTATGTATTCAATAATGCAGAATAGTAATTCCCACTTTTTGTGGTAGTTGCCGGCATGAACAATGCCAGTGGCGTAGGAATTTATTTTAAGAAGAAACGCCGCCGATCGCCTCCTGATTACACTTCCGGACAGCGGCAGCAGCGTTTGAGTTCTGTGATCAAAGCTCGGTATCGAAACTCTTCTGCTAACTCCCAGACAGAAAACAGAAGATCTTCTGCGACCCACCCCAACTTTGACTTCAATAACAGCCGCGACCGTAACGAAGCTAGTGACGGTTCGCATGAGTGCGTATCAACGACATAGCCTCCTACCTTTCGCTATTATCATCATCATCAGTCCAACAATTCAGTTTACTGCCACTGTGATCATCGACATCCCTCCATTGACAACTACAGCAAACAACAGCACCACCAGCTACGGATGCTCGAGTGTGAACCTCAGCTAAAGCAGGGTTGGAATACTTAGTATTGTTCTTTCTGCTGCTCTCACTTGTCAGCGTTTATTTTCTGTGATTTCGTCATTTGACCTTAACATTTCCATTTAGGCTGCGCCATTAGCTCTTACATTAGATTCTAATAAGTTTCTGATTTACGACACCTACGCCCGTTAATCCAATACGTCGTACGGGCTCAAGTAATTCATATAGACCTCATGGCAGAGGAAGCGGACCATATCATTCATTAAGAGTGAGAATTACCAAGTGGCCCAGTCACGCAATGAACACGTAATTACATACCTACATCCTCTGACAGTAGTGATCATAACGGCGATACAATTTATAGATCAAATTGTAATAACTGAATAGATCCGTTTTGCGAAATCGTGTATAAATAGGGAGGAAGTTAACTACCCTGTTCTCTGCTACTCGCCCGAAGACGACAATCGAAGGAAGCGATTCTGCGACTTATTTCCTTAGTTCTAAGAGGAACAGCAAACGAGCAAACTGAGACTCCTCCAAACGGTCAGTTCGTTACATATAAGTGCTTTTAATAGTTAGTTCGTTTCGTCGTAATCTGATTGATTCTGCAGTAAGATCATTTGCCTTTAATAGTTCGTTTCGTCGAAATTTAATTGATTGTGCAGTAAGATCATTTGCCTTTAATCTAGAGGCATATGGAAAAAACTGAAAGCAATTTTTTTATAGCGTTTTTGTCGGTTCGCCAGAATGACTATAGTGATATACGGTGGGCAGAATATAACGGCTGTTTTTAAAAACAGAATATTTTCAGTAATTTTTTTACACGTTTATTTTTTTTTAAAGTTGATGTAGCGTTATGTTTGACGTTTAATTTTGGTTAAAACTATGTCTAATATTATATATCTAAGTAAATTTTTGGAATAATTCAGGCGCAGGGGTCTACGAGGTATTTAACTGGGTTCGTTTTAAACAGTACTTGCACAACTAATAATGTTGTGTTTCGTTAAAGACCATGTTACTGTATTTCTGTGAAAAACATGCAGGCACGCTTTTTTGGGCTGCCTAAACTTCTTTACTGGCTTCAATGTAAATGGCTACCGGGTCAAAACTTTTTTCTGCTAAAGCCCACCGAATAAATTTAAATCCCACCGAATGTGTCAATAAACGAAATTGTTACATCTGGGCTCAGGCAAATCTTAGCGCGGTTAATCAAATTGTTATATACAGTGATATAATGACTGTTCGCTAACCACGTGAAGGATTTTTAAACGATCATTTTATTTATTTACATTTCCACTGAGACTAAAGTGAGCTCCAGACGAACAAAATCTTTTAATCGGTTACTATCCACATCCAAACCAAATAATAAACTTGGGTACACTCAAAGAAGCGGATTGCAATTTTCTGCATAAAAATTCAACGCGAAGCATAGTTGACACCATTAACATGCCAAATAATTGTCACAATCTGAGCTTTCAAACAATGGAAAACGAGTGAGGTCCCAGCCATAAGGGATTCTACAAAAAACTTTGAAGATTCCGGTGTCTCTTGATTGACGTCCATAACACACCCTCTTAAAAGTACAACAAAAGAGATGTATATAAAAATAAAAAGGGTGAAAAAATGTTTGATATTGTAAACGGCCAGATTTTATATATGTGTTATTACAGATATTTGTATCTATAAATTTATACTATAGGCTTACACATGTATGCTTGTGAAAATAAGCGTGTCTAAGTATAATCTGAACATACAGAGAAACACCGAAAAGCCATAGTTTCCGTTGTCGGAACCTATTGAATTCTGTGTCTTTGGGTCGAATCATGCAAAGCATTTGCGTGCAGCTGATACGGTACCTTCCCAGAAACAGTGCTTTTACTACCCAGTATCTTGAAGGCTGTTTGAATGCAGAAACTTAACTTTTGTTTAACTTTTACCTTTGTGCAAGTGTTGCACCAATATTGTGATGTTATCCCGTCTTTCGGACCAGAAGAGTTCAACAACCGGCGAGTGTTGTCACTACCGTGCTCGTTTGATTGTTTGTCACACGACAACGTAACGCCGTTGGGCGATCTGCCAATTATAGCCGTTAAGCTTGATACAGATTTCTGAGGCGTTTTTGTAAAGAAAATCGAAGGTTCAATAGAACAAGTTAGAAGCTTGTAGAGCATAGCAGACTATTCACTGCTTTTCTAGAGGCCACGCTACGGGAGAGTTTCGTTTTACCGACGAATATAAGTTGCCGTTATGAACTTCCGTCCTTAAACTGGTTTTAAGGCGTTAAAAAGCCCGAAGAACCGTCGAATATCCAGGGATTAGCGTACAAGAAGCTATATATTTTTCTCTCATCCACTGAGTGCTCGTGTTAGGCAGTTAAATTTGCAACAAACATTTCGATAATGAGCATAAACAGGATACTTAACCATCACGATCGTTGGGATGTTTCAGTGCGTGGAAATGGATGTGGAGGTAACACTGCTCGGAGTAATTACACTAACCGCAGAGGGGATCAAAAAGAAGCATTAAATGAAATCAACAGTCACCAACCACTACAAAGTGGTTCTGAAAACGAACTACTTGAGCTGTGGAATTACAGTGATTATCGTGATGATGGTGGTTATTATGGCGTAGATTATGAGAAGAATGAATTGACTTTAGAGGAGAGGGCTCAAAAAGACAACGAAGATCATCAGTTAGCTTTTTCAAGAATTGGGCTGTTCCTGGGTCTGATGTAAACTTCAATGTGTATACTAAAGAAGATGAAAATACACATTTCTACTTCAACAACCCGGCTTGGGTTAAACAAGAATTGGTTATTCTTGTGAAGAAGAAATTCTGCACTACTAGGTCAACGGACCAAAACAGAACTGAAACCTCTGCAACCGATGATAACGTACGAAAAAGCTACAAAAACACGAAAAACTATTATAAGAGTATCGTCAAGGAAGCTAGAGAAGGTGAAGCAGATTGCAGAAAGCCGATTCCGATTCGAAAAAATTCCGCAAGCGACTTGCAGGTGTGTCATCAGTCACTTTGGCACCATCGCAACATAGATGGACCGCTATATAAATATAATGTATGTAACTAAATTTCTATTATATATAATCGAGCTATGGGTAACTGATAACAAAAAGCATGAATTCAACGTAATGGAAGTTTCTAATAGATACCCAGTTCAGTTTATGCGCCAGTCTGTTATCCATAAGAATCCAATACACATTGAAATAGGTTTCGTCTTGGAAACATAAACGAAAATTATATACCAGTGAGCATCTCAGATTGGAGACTATTAAAGATTGATGAGAACGGCGCATATAAAAAGACGATAAGGCATTTTCTACGGTTCTGTTAAATTTCATTTGTCAGGCTTTCGATAAGTTTAGATTTTAGGCCGTTCATATAAAACAATGAGTGACATACCATTAGCTTCGAGAAATGACTGATTTTTATTGCAGTGGTATCACCCCCAAAATATTTAATAATATTTTTGTTTATTGTGGTGTGCTCAGGAATTACAGAGGAAACGATCGCACTGTTCTCACAGGTCGACTATTTACAGACGCCGTCAGTCAATCTCACTACATGTTCTTTCTAAACATTCACCTCATTCCTATGTATCAACAGCAACTTTAACATCCGACGAAGACTATAGCGCAATAAATTATCAGCATCAACAAAAGTGCTACAGTGTGGCAGGCGGTCGAACTGCATCTGTAGAATCGTGGGCAAAACAAGTGTCTGTGAGTAACAATCTTCCTTGCAGGCTGTTGGTGCTGGTAGTTGTGGTGCGGCTACATCAGAGCCTCCGGACTGAGACGCTAGTAGTGTCAACGTAATGGAACACCTTCGGCAACTTGTTTATCGACGGTACGCCGGACCAGAACCCCAGATAGTCACTCAAACGCAAACTTCAGACACTTCGGATGACGACCACCAGGACTCTCTAAGTGATTCGATATTATCGAATGCACCAGACCTCACCCAGAAATACCAATCAGCCTTGGCATTAAACCAACAGACAAACGCCTTGCGGACCATGCCTTCGGTAGGTACAGATTCCCACGACAACGAAAATGGCTGCGACCTACAGGAGCGCACGTCTACAACAACGGCGGTTGAGAACGGTGCAGGAAAAGTTAGTGATTTCGTTTGGCGAGAGCGCCCTGTCGACAAAGAAAAGCTTCAGATTGGAACCAACGATGCACAAGCAGTGGATGCGGTGGATTCGTTCGCCTCAGAGACCAGTAAGACTTCCTGTTCAGCAGTGGTAGAAACGGCAGCAGCTGTGCCTCCAGCAGATGGACGATTATTCCATACCGACGTTTGCTCAGTGGACATGGCTAGAGGAAATAAAAAAACGCTGGTTCAAGAAGATATAGCGCCGATAAATAATTGGGAACAGCAGGACGAAAAAAGACCTATTAATAGTTTGTCTTTCGCACGTGCTGAAAATGGAAAAAATAATGTCACAACAAAATCAGCATCGCTACACGTTTCACCAGATGCAACCAAGGATTCTCTCAACATGTTAGTAGATGCAGCGGACTTGAATAACAACAAGAACAAAACTCAAGAAGGCAAAAAGACCCACTCCAAACAGAAACAAGTTGCGCATGCGAAGATTCAGTCGCAACAGCAGCAGCAACACGTAAACCCAACTCAGAATGAGCTGCAGGTTGGTTTTCCTTAAAAGAAATTTTATCTTTAAGATTAATTACCGGTTCATTCAAAGCCATGTATTATATATTTGCTTGTTATACGGCAGGCCACTTATTATAGCGTGCCAGAGGACGACGTCTCAATGCGAACAGCGTGTATATTTTCTACAAACTTATTTTAAATCGTCGTATCAAGGCTTTTTTTAAACACTTTTGGAATCTGTGGACGCTTATCAAGGATTAAATCCTAATATGCAATATATATTTACGTATATTTTTAGGTTAATATAGCCATGCCTAGCAAAAGACCATCCTCGCAAACACTCCACGGTGTCAGTCCCCAAAAACCGACACCGCTAGCAAAGAAAGCTCCGTCAAAGTCGGCAACGAATATTGATCAGTTTTCCTGGGCTTCTCGCAGCGACTGTGGACTATCTTCCAAGTGCCAAAAAAACAAAAGCCCACAGTTGAATGCACTAGTGCAACCCGCATTTTTGGAAGGATCTGGTGGAATTAGTCCACACATCCCAAGCAATTATCAGTATTCCGTAACCTCGTTTGCCCCTGTCACCACGAGTCACCCGTTGATCAACGATGGTTGGAACAACCATACACAGCTTAACGGGAATGGTACTGCCAGTAATCATACAGTGTCGGTTTATAATCATAACAGCTACTTTGCCCAGGGTACGCAGCCGGTTCAAATGCAGGCACAGCCAATTCAAGTGCAAGTCCAACAGCAGCCGCCACAGTGCTGGCAGTATGAGGCGGCCCCCGGCGCACTTCAGCAACACGTCGACCAATTTGCGATTTACTCAAATTCGCAACAATCTTTGACGTCGGCTTCCTCTGGTGGGCTCAGTAATTCCAACAGCAATAGCATGGATTTCGCTCCGTGTACGAGCGAAATGGGAAGAGGCGTAATGGAACAGTGGTCAGGTGGTCGTAGCTCGCCGGTATTCGTGCGCGACGGTAACATAAACACAGGTTCGATATATCAGCCTCATATTCATATGACGGATTCCCGATCGGCTGCTCTTTACAACAGCTGCGGTAGCAGCTCGGAGCCGATAAACCACAACCAGCAAACTTGTCCTGCGCAGAGTAACTTGGTGCAGCACCATCAGCAGCAACAACAACCAAGATTCTTGCAACAGCAGCACCAAATTCAGCATCCGGGAAATACAACGAATGGAGGAGCTGCTTCGCTGCACCATGGGGGTAATATGTATTTCGCCAATAGCTCCGCTCGTCAGCTGCTAACAGCACCTCAGCCTAGTGTTATCAGTATTGAGGAGGCTCTTGCACAGCTTGCCGACGGAGATGCGGCTATGTGGCATGACCCATTAACAGTTGATAGTGTCCAACGTCCTTCACAGCAATTGATGCTTCAATCTGTTCCCTTGTCATCCACCAACCTTCGGGACAGTTCGGAAGGCATCGCCGCAACCATTAGGTCTCAAACTGCAGCACTTTCTGCTCAACTGAGCCCTCCAGCAAAGCGAATCAGTCCTTCGCATTCGGTCAGTAATGACATGCACAATTTTCACGTAAGTTTCCCTTACACTATTACAATTACTTTTTGCATACATTGTTACGTATATGTTGGTTTTATTTGTGTTACGCACTGTGTTAATTGGTCGGTCTTCAAAATTATTTATAATATAATCGCTGTGTCTTCAGGGTGACATAAAGAAGCGTGCTCTAGTGGCAGTGTGTGGGCCCCCAGATCACCCTCCAGATTTTCCGGGTGGAGAACAACTGCGCTCTCTAATGCAACCTGACGGAACGGTGCCCGCCACGACATGCTACGGCCTTGAAGTACCTTTCCCACAGCAGGTGTTTGTGGTCCTACGAAATAAGGTATTTATTAAATAAGGCACCATATTTAGTGTGTACCGAGTACAAAAGGTGGATAGTTTTATCAATCTAAAACGCTACATTTATTTTAGCAAACCTATTATAGAATTTCTCAACATTAACTGTTTTTCCAAAATATTTAAACGCATTTCTGACGTTTCGTTTGAATTTTTACCGTGTTTCAACATCTCTGCAGTTGAATTCGTCGGCCGAAGTGCTGGATGTTAACGTTGAACCATCAGCAGCTCGAGCATTGCGCGCGCTACGGCTCCCATCCGCGCTGGAGAGACCCTCACTAGAAGCGGTTCAACGACGTTTTGCTGCATTTTCCAATGCCACAGGGTTGCCACCTCTCTATAACTATAGCAGGTCAAGAACTTTACATAATTTTATCATCAATGAGCGGTTAAGGCAGTTTACGATCTTACAATGACGTTTTAACCATGTAGATCGTTTAATAACTGTTGCTGATAATACTGCATAGCATAATATTGATACTTCTTGTAGAGTAGAATAATACAGTTGCTTGACAGTGGATTCACCCATGCAACCGTTTCATGGTTGAGTCCTGCTACGTGGCAGCTTTGTCAATGATGCGAAACACACACAATTTTATTCAGCAGTTACAAATGGCAAAACTATAATAATTAGTTAGTATAACTACTTTAGTGGTTCCTGGTCGTAATTCATATTGCACTTGAATATGTTGGGACAGTCCTGAGCAGGTGATCCAACCCAAGGAACCGCGGCCAAGGAGAGTTCTGGCACTATGTTGTGCATATCGCCTGCGTTTCCCTGCTCTTTTCTTCGGAGCAACCACGGGACTTGAGAATGAGCAAGATCTACATGATTTCGTCCACTGTGCAGCATACTCAGGCGTCTTTAATTCATGGTCAGTTTTAAATAGTTGGAATTCTTTTTAAAGCGGGCATCTTGCAAAACTCCGGCATTTAGTTAGAAACGCTAGGCTTAGCGTTAGGCTTTAGAGTTAGGCTCGCGGGTAGTATGTGTACCTGTCGTTATTTCTGACGTCCTAGCTTATTTTGTACTCGTGCTGATTTTTGAAAGATATGGATACTGAATCGCATCAACTACCGTGCTGCCTTTGCACGCTGGTTAACCAAACAAAAACTAGAGGTATCTACTAATCGTTGATCTCCTTCAAAGGTAGCACTGTATCTAATTGTTTGTAATTTGGCATTCGTCGGATATCCTGTCGGTAGGTTATATCGTGCTCATTATTCTTTAACTGTTGTTCCAGGAATCTCGATCAATTGAATGCCATCCGCAAATTCAAAGAACTTGTTCCACCGCCGGATCCACAGCACCGGCATAGTGTCACGCAGGTTTGTAATTGCAGGTTGATACAGTACATTAATCGTTGCATTATTTATATTATGCTTAACTAAATGTAGATTTGATGATTATATGAAGCGTATACGTTTGTTTTATTTGTTCATAGACGGAGGCGTTTCTAGTAATAGTTGCGCATTTGAGAGTGGCGAATGTGCCAAGCGGTCGGCCTCCTCCAACGTTGCGGCATGTCGTCCTTGCTCCGTGGGCTGCACGAGAGATTAACGACGCCCTCACGGCACTTTCACCAGCTGTGCAGGCATCTTCTGATGGTGAATACCGTACCCGTTATATTGCTGTGTATTTAGTATATAATGACGCCCATATTCGTGTGCATTAGCCATGTAGATAACTCAGCCGATAAATGTATTGCATGTATAGCACAAGAGAAGCAAATAACCGTAGTATAACTACCAAGAAATAGAAATTATGTTCAATTGACCATGCATATTGCGATGGCAGGGTATGCTATTCTTTAACCAAACCAAATACCAAATAAAACAGTATCTTTATCTGCACAAGGAAAACTATGCAAAAAGAAATAGGAAAACTAATATCCAGTCGCGGAAAAGAATTGATACACCGTTCCAATTTTGTGTACCGCATACTTATATAAGTAACATCCTAGATAAAGGGGGAATTATATTCGTACTCAGAAGGGTTGCTCACTCGAGCCTGAATAATGTGCATACAAATAGCATGTTTCTTTACGCTGTCAATAACGTTACCTAAAAATACTTTTAAACCACAAAGGCCATGACAATTCCATCGATTTATATTTGGCTGTTTCCCGAAGGCATTTGATTATGAGTAGACTGAGTTAATTCTTTAAGCACCAGAACAGCTGACTGAATAGCATACTTCATTTCTCTAGCTCTGGTGGTATTCAACGAGTCGCGCAAGCTCAACACCCGAACACAAAACGTGACTTACTGCACGTTCTTTGCTGGCGTAAGACTTCTCGATGCTGCAGAAAATGGAACATATCTCTCTCCACAACAACTATTCGATGTCCCCGTACAACTTTCTGACGATGGGGCGAAAGTGCTACGGAAGCTTTTTTCTTTGTAAGTATTTTTTTGTATCGCCGTTACCTTTATGGTTGCTCATTTTAATATATTTCTGTTGAGTTTTAAAAATGAATGCGACCATTGGACATAGTCACATGGAAAAAGTCTGAGCTACGCGGACGTTGTACTGTTAGGATCCTGTAACAAGGCAAAAAATACGTATTGCCTGAAGTTTTTTTTATGTAGATTCATCGAAACTTCATCAAAGGTATATCATCTCTGAATGTCAATTATTCTCATAACCATGCATTTGTAATTTATCACTCTTCAATTTACCACTTTGACAGTAACCGTTATATCTTCGTTCAACAGCATGTACGAAGTGTATGAGACCTGTGGATCAATGGACCGGTATGCGGCGTTGCGAGAAGCTCGCAATCGTCTTGGCTTGGATGACGCTACGTTCTTCGCGGTTTTGCATGCTCGTAGACCTGTTAGCCTTATACGTCCCCGTGGATCTTACGATCTTTCGCCTGGTATGTCGTATTTCGTACAAAAGCATTTTAAGTATTTTAGTAATGCTTCTGTTACGCAGTTTTCTCATAAGGCTTCCATATGTTAATTTTTCGAGCTTCCCCTGCTTAAGCAATGAATTTCGTACTAGTGTGCTTTAGAAACAAACCGATTCTTCACGTTTCATTATTTTACCTTTCCTCAACGGATTAAAATATATTTTGGCAGAAATTTTTCCATTTGCTTTATTAATATTTGAGTTCCCTATCTGACTGGTCTGGGGATTAGCAGATTTTGGTAATAATAACATACTCTTCAATCGGTGTTTTTTAAAGACACGGTCATTCGTCATTGATTTGAGTTAGTTTTTCTTTTAAGCTCAAATCACTCCGATATATAAGTAATTTATATACATAATATATGTATATATGTTTCATGTGGCCAACAGCTATGTTGGAATTGTATTAAGACTGCTAAATCGAAACCTACACAGTTCCATTCACGATGATTTTCTCTTCTTGGTATTGTTTGTCGTCAGAGCACGTTCGGCGAGTTGTACTTGGCGACGGCGATAAGTCATCTGGTCGAAAAGAAGCCAGAACGCCACGGAAGAGCTCTGCAGCCAGCAAACCTGAGAGTGGTAGTACGCGTGCCATCGCTGAAGAATCGTGCGAATCGTTATTGCAACCAGGTACCCCAGGAACACCCGGAACGCCGTGAAGGGAGGAGTATCGAGAAACAAACTAAGACCTTGAAATACTCCAAGAATCGTAGTTATGACTGAGTAAATTTCAGATTTATGGGTTCTCCCATACAACGCAAAATTTTTCCGAAATTTTGCAGCACGACTAGCTTGGTGGATTTTCATCCCCTGGAACAAAAACATAACAGGATGATAATTATCGGTGGCAGCGAGGTTCTCTTGATGTGTCCAATAAATACAATAACACGACAACCACCAATGGATCCGATACATATTTTTTCCAAAGTCACAATTTGTAATGTATCTTCTTAGATCGTACGTTGTGCTCTATCGAATAGCGTTGCTCACTCCACTCTAGATGACCTCCGTCACACTGACACGCGTACTGTAAATTGAAGCCGAAAAAGCGGCATATTGTCACTTATCAATGCCTAGCAGAAGTTTGTCAAGTGAACACACGCAATTATTCAATGCAATGAAAAGGGCTACTTTGGATACGTGCGTAAATTCATGTAAAATATTCTAGACCATAAGATGGAACAGGTTCTAGGAAGAGTTCTGATTACGAGTTGTACTCGCCCCTTTATTCCCAAATAGACAAAAAATGATATGTGCATTTTCACTACGAGTATGACAAAAGATGTATTTATATATATTGTAAAGAATATTTAGATTAAGTGTGCCTGTTAATTAATGTTTGTGCAGATGCCATTTGCCGTCATTGCATGGCTAGTTCATGGTCTTCATTCTTTTGGCTTTGTCCGTCAGCTGGGTAGCCCACCTCAACTGTGACCTCAAATGGGATTTGAACTATATTTACCGATTTTGATGGCGACTAACGAATATATAAATCGATATTATTATTATGCCAATATTCGCGACACCAGGGAAGACACGCGTCAAAAAGAATTTCTTTGCAAACTATTTCTTTGCAGCGTCATATTTTGTTTTTCTTGCATGTAATTTGTGTGGCTTGCAATATAATGTGTCGCATTGGTGCTTCTTTACTTTATTTATGATTTAGTAAGTAACCCTTGATATGATAAGGACATTGTGAAGATGTGCAGAAACATTATACACAATTTAGCTACTTAATCCTCGTTCTTCTACCGAATGTCGCGATCATTATTTTATAATTATTGTTATTGAGGACACGTGTAATCATTTGTCAGTGGTGTGCACAGCGTTGAAGAATCTCAAACATAAAAGACTTCCTAAACCACCACTTACCAATTTCCCGTTTCTTTTTAACGATTAGAAAGTACTATGTAAGCCTATGTGGTTTAAATACCTTTATGATAACCACACCTTTTTCTGCAACTATGAATTACAGTGGCGAAGGAAGGTAATGCATTTTTTCTAATCATACAAGGTTTTGCTTGCCTTTTTTTGTGATGGTAATGCACTAACATACACAACAAGCGTCAGGAGTAACGTTTTACAAATTTTCGGAGTGAAAATTTCGTCAGAGATATTTTAAAACCTAAAAGATGGGGTTTAGGGTGCTCTGAGATCACACTTGTTAAACGTGAAACTCGAATACTTTTGGCGGTAACTGCTTGTCACATTAGGTTTACCTCAGGGAACATTTCGTCATTCTTCTACAGCAAAACGTTTAAGCCTTTTTTACTGTGTCTGTCTATCTTATAAATGACACACTTACATTCAGCAAGGAAGATATAATCGAGAGAGGGGTCGAATGCGTAATGTAAACTATGTTCGATATATTTCAAAAATTTCAAATTAGATATAACACCGCACAAAAATATTAGAACGTTTTTAACCCATAGGTCAGCACCTCTCGAATCAAACAAACAGCTATTTGCTGAACATGTGCGATGTACGCGCTCACACGAGCGACTCAAACAATATATATGATTTTCGTATGGTACAATAACAGGTGAATTTCGATGCATACGTTTGCGCACGTATAACAAGTCCGACACCGCGATACATGGTGTCTAAGAGTAACTGTGAAGATTGTATGTTAGTACTTGTACCATTTAAAACCCCTTTTAAAACCTTGGAATAGAAGTGTCCGATACAATCTAGATGTTTCATGCAGAAATACGGTACAATTTGATCAATACTTTATTTTTGGTTACACTTTATTCCCAAGAGTCTTGAATTAATTCCACGTGTAGAGTTTAAGGCCAGTCGTATTTGATTCATTAAAATT